>SNQN01008068.1:9836-30714 GCA_008642245.1 Bassia scoparia | reverse complement strand
TTTGAGTGCAACTTTGCCTATTAGGGAAAACTTTTCCGTGTTAGTTTTTCAACAACCAATATTAAAATTTCCATTAGAAGCCCAAATTTCTCTTCACCACTGTTCCTTCCATCACAAAGTTTCCTTTCCTCCCCCTCACCCCTTTCCCAACACCACAGGTCCCCCACACAAATAAATCCTATTCAATAAATGGATAATAAATGATAAAAATCCCATCTCAATAATGAATAGTAAAACAAGAATATTGAAAATCCAAAAAGTCATTTTCCCTCACTTGAAGACAGCATAGAAGTTTCTCGCAATTCTTTAACTTTTGTGGATGGCCCGTTCCCCACTGATTATAGGACCCAGTCATTCCATGATGCAAGCTTTTTTCAAAGAAGAGCACAACCCAAGACAAAGAATACCACAACGCAGTCCAAAAAAAAAAGGTTGTCGTCCCATGAAAAAAAAATCAAAAAGGAGTAGGATCAATTTTTTTAAAGGTAAAGCATAATGTACAATATCAGTGTAAAGCATACCAGCTGTTGTCCACAAAAGACACCGCATGAACAAGAAGCAAGGAATTTCCAGAGTTCGAACCTGGCACTTTTTTTTCATACTTGACTCTAAGTTCAATCTCTGATACAACCCGACACCAGAAAAAAATTCTAAGGGCAAACAAGACTACGTTAGTAAAAAAGAAATATAACAATGATATTTTCAAAGTTGAAACAAAATAAACAAAAAAATGAAACAAAACACCCATATCAAACCTGACCCGTCAGTCCAGTCTCTTGTCCAAAGCACATAATATCAACCTGCAAATGAAATTGACCGAAACAAATATCAACATTCTAAAACAAATAAGCCAAATTTCCCTAACTGCAGATGTTTTTGTTTATTTCTAAGAGAATGTTTTCAAAGTAATTAAAATACAGATAACCAAATATAAAACAAAGGCAAGAAAGACATTTATGCACCATTAATTAATTCACTCCCCAACATAAATAACATACTTCCCATCCAAAAATTACACTAACATGTTAAAAACCAAAAATCAACACCTTCCCAGCAAATGAATCCGAACATGGCCCTTGTGCAAATATTTATCCACGCCTGCTAAAAGCAATAAGGGAAAGTGTGGACAGCTATAGAAATCCATCGAAGCTTTCAAGGGGGTATAAACGATGTAAGTCATCAGTGGGGACCAACTAAGGGATTAGTTTGTAAATCTGCTCCTTGGCGAGGATCCTCCACACCCTACAAGAGTCCATACGTTAAAGAAAGCAAGGAAAGATGGTAGGTGGAACACAAAACTGATGAACTTTCTTTCCAACCAGGCAACAAATACTACCTTCTTGAGTAACAAAACCAGCATATGACGCAAAATCAAACAAAAATAGAGAATGAACCAATCCACTGTCCCAACTGTTTTTGCAGTAACCGAATACAAATTTGCCTTGAGTGAGAAAAGATTGGCATCCAAGACTCTCCATGAGTAACCACGAATGAGACAAATAGAAACAATTTACTACTCTCAGAGTAAGAAAAACAGTTATAGTAACGCAGCAATTTTTCCTTGACCTGTCTTAAATCCCAGTAAACGCAAGACCAACAGCCTAACACAAGCCCCCGTCAGGGGTTTTCAATGGAAAGGAACGAATCCAAGACCATATTAGGGACAAATAATTAAACAAATGGTGGCACAAGCACATCAAAAAATATTAGATTAATAAGGTTCAGTATGAATGGAAACACACCTTGTCTGGGAGTTGTTTGCCCAATATTTTTTGTATCCACCAATAACAATATGAGTTTAATTTTTAATCGACAGCCATCCCTCCAGCAGATCCCCCGAAAGTGGATACCTACAAATTTCCCGACCATATAAGCAATTTTAGTGGAACAAACAACAAGACAACATCCAATGAATTAATATAGATTTTAAAAAAATTAAAAATAAAACCCTACCCAAAGAGCATTTAAAATATAGAATTAAAAAATGAACGTAAACATAGAATTGGAACCCAGAAAAATGCAGAGGCTAAAGTGGCCAATAAGGGAAAGATTTATGCTCCTAAAAGGGAACTTTAAACATATAAACAATATGGGTGGAGGCTTTTCAAAGGTGAACAAAAGAACGGGGCTAAATTCCTGAGTTAAATGATACAAAGGTCCTTGGTAACAATTGCGCTCCTCCCTTCAATAAAAAGAAGACACCTTTGTCCCCTTGCAAGTTTGTGTGGGGCCTTTCAAATAAATCAATTATTTTCCTTAGGTGAAACCCAACCACGGACATCTAACATTTCTACAGAGTGGAAAGATTTTCCCAAGTAAAACAGTTTTTCCGAGAACCCATTGGTGAATCCATAGTTAATTCCAAATCTCAAGCAAAAGATCAGAAATATTGCCATGAAGATTATAAATGGACTAAAAGCCAAGCATTAGATTAAAATTTAAAGGGGCCGCCCTCAACCTCCCCTCCCCCCAAACAACTTCAATGCTCCAAACTAAGAAAAAACCCAAATTTAATACTGCCCAACCATCCTTAAAAAATGAATTATGGCCCCAAGGCCCCTAAAAATCCTGCTTTCCTTTTTTAAAAAACTAGATTAAAGTGTGGAAATATCATCCAAATTAATGGGCCCTGCCATGTTATATCATACCAACCAAATTCCTTCCAAAGAAAAAGTGCACAAAGCCCAAAAAATGCTATAACAATGTTTGCAAGAAAGAGGCCCCAATAACAAAGAGAAGAAAAAAACCTTTCCCATGGGGGAGTAAGACCCGCCGGTGGAAATAGCTCCATTGACCAATAGCGCTCCCTGCCAATTAAAAAAGCAATATCTTTGCCCCCCTGGTAAACCACTTACGTCACCATTTGACCAAAGAAAAAATTGAAAAAAAAAGGCGCCCAATAGAAATAACATCCCCAGGAAGAAGATCTGTTCCAGAGAGCTTCACCCATCTGCAATGCTTCACCATCAGCAGCTAAATCCAACAGCCAATAAACAAACACATAGAAGATAAAAACAAGACATACTTTCCGCAACGATGAACCATAAGGGTCTGGCTATCAACTCGTACACGTCTGAGCTCCGTTAAAGTTTTTAAACGACTTTTTTCCATAGTTAATTCAAACATAAACAGCATGAATAAGGTGAACAAACTGTAATACCAATATTCATCTAAACACCAGAGACCGACACKGAAAACCTAAACACATCAAACCAATTAAGAAGTTATTACAAGGTTTTATCTCAAGTTACAAAAAAATACAAAAAGGGGCAGGGAAGACCAAGAAACTGTGAAAGTAAATGAACACAGAAGAGGATACAAGTAGAGTCAAACCTGGAACACAAAAAAGGGCTCCATGCAGTGTTCCTTCAATAGTTTCTGGAAAGTGGGTTGGGGGTACTCAAATCTGCAGAATCATGGAAAAGAGAAGGAAAAGGAAARCAAGAAATTATAGATCCATCAAACAAAATCAACAAAAACACGAGAATAGTTATCACTGAACATWAGTTCTAGAGTGGCTTCAGAAACATAAATATAATCTCCAAGCTTAATGTATAATGGAAACACAAACCAACATTGATATAAAATGCACATACATCCCAYAAATTACTAATCAAAAAGTGAATTGACGATTCACTCCTGAAAATTCCAATCCAGAGTATGCCCCAAAACCATAACATAGAGAAATTAGATTAAAAAAATGGAAGACACGAATCAGACAGAAAAGGAGACATATTGTTAGAAGATCCAGCTTATAAGTTATGCCTGAAGGACTATAAGCCCACTCAGACAAACAAAAACTTCTTGAAATTAAATGTAGGAGTCAGCTAGTCATCCTAATGGTGGTCCATGCTATAAAGGTTGGAATACAAACGTTCAAGGTTCAATAATTCACAGTTCAATAAACTTACAACATTGCGCCATTTTTCAGTGGCAGCAACCACTTAGTTCAGAGCATGTCCAGTATTTTTGAGATAGTATCCAAATGTTCTTTAGTAGGATAAGGAAGCTTGTAGAAATGTATCCTTTTCTTTGAATAAATAAACCTTTGCTTTCTAAAAATCGAAGAAATTTCTTCATCATCCAGTAGAAGTGGCCTGTAAATGATGAAAATGTTAATGCATAGAAACACACACACCAAGTAACTGAAGTGTCAGTATGGGAATTCTAAAGCTGGTTATTAAAGCTAAGGAAATAAAAACTAAGATCCTCAAAACCTAACAAATTAACTGTCTACATACAGATAGCATGGATACAATATTATAGATTATAGCTATAATGGAGTGAAATACCATGTGAACTCAAAAATAATTTGAAAGATCTCAAGGGATCACAGCAGAAAGTTAAAAAAAAGAAAAGAAAATGCATACAAAGTGAGACACAACATGTACCAAGGAAGAGCTTAGGCCATGCTAGCCTCTGCATAGAGGGAACAGATTTCACCAGCAAAAAAAGAACCTTCCTCTTTATGAGAGGCCTAACTCCACCATACTCCATTTCTTTTCCTTCACTATGATATTACTACCCGAATATTTTCCTTCTCACTAATTAATGTTTGCGAAAACTTTCGAAATTCCATTATTCTGGAACCTCTTTGTTAAACTGAACCAAAAATGGTAATCTAAATGTCCTAATATGATTTAGATTCTCCTCAATTCACCTCCCTATCTCTCCTTGTACTCTACCTTTTTGCTTTGAAGGGTGCTCATGTTGAAGATCCCAAGATCACACAGAACAATGGTAAATGAGGATCTAGGCACTGACAAAGGGCAAAGATGGCAGTGGTAGGGGTTGGCATCTCAAAAAAACAAATTAAAAAAAAAAAAACAGATCCATCAAACAATAAATAATGCGCAAAACGTCCAAACAGAGAAAGAATGAAACTTTATACTTTGCGAACTCAAGAGGGACAATTTCCTTTGATCCACAGAACTTCGTGGAGTAATTTTACAGGAATCTGCTTGGTGAATATCATTAACCTGAATACTCAATAAGATCTGTCATATAAAATTTCAAGCATGACCACAGCCAATGCTCAACATATGTAGACACCAAAATCAGCAATCAAAAGGTCTCTAGATGCAATTGAACTTTTGTAGAGATTCATGCATCCAAGTCTCGATATACATCAGATAGAGCAAACATATTCTGATGTTGTAATCAAGACAACATATTCTGATGCTTTAAATTTTATTTGTAAACAAAGCCTCACATAGACATGAATAACCATGCAAGGCTTCTAAGAATCGGTTAGTTGGCTACAGGAAATAATAAATTCAGAAGTTTCATTTCAACATGAAATAGCAATTCCTAGAAATGTATGGTTTTGTTTTTGGTTGACATGGGGAAGTAAATTCCCATGGAATTTCCAATTACCTAGAAGACCTAAATATGCAATACTTTAAAAAAAAATACAGACATGCTTTAACTAAATAACATACTTATGACCAGCATAAAGAGCAGCATACCTTGTTTATATTGTACAAAGCATTTGAAATCTACCGACCAAGCTGTGAGAGTAAGGGTCAAGATGTGGGAGGTGACAAGAGCACCAAAAACGATCAAAGCATCTGTTATATCTAAGCTAGAACATCACTGCCAACCAAACAGCATAATGATGGGCAAATGGCCACACATCGAGTCGCCAAGTTTTTGCTTCTTCCTCAACAATCCGACCCATCGACAACCTTCTCGATATGAATTTCGGCATTCTTGGCTGAAGTCCAAGTCAAATTTTCCAACAACCTCTGCATGTTGAAAAGAATATCTGAAAACCTAACAGATGCAAAAAAAAAAAAAAAAAAAAGACATTCTTCCAGATTCATCATCTATTCCACTCATCCTATTATTTTCATCCCTTGAAATATTGACACAATCAAAATTTATCTTTGGAAATCAAATAACAGGCGAACTCTTATTAGTAATCAAGCTTAGTGTGAGGCTGACAATACAGCACTTAATAGTTAGCACAGACAAGGTTAAGGTTAATTGCAGCGAAACCAGTCGAATAGATGATATAACAATAGGCATTGAAATCAAGTGAGACATTGGATAATGTATAAGCTTTCACGAGCTCATTGAAAAAACTCAGGAAAACTGAATTTCATGCTATAATTCTTGTATAAATTAACAGGAGGTCGATTCATCAAAATGCATCTAACCCGATTCAAAGCACTCAATTGAAAACCCCCCAGCTATCCACCTTCAACAAATTGCAACTTTTTGAATACCAAATCAAAAGCAATGCAATCATGACAAAAACAAAACAACCCACAACATATAAGATCAAACCACTACCACAAATCAATTGAGACAAACAACTATAATGGAATAATTGAAAGACTAAGAAATTGCAATGAATATGAATCAAGATCCAACTTATTAAGCGAAAGATTCTGCTTGATAACAATTGACTTAAATTGTCCCAAAAAATTGATAAAAAAAGAGGAAATAAACGCTTACTTAATCATAGAGATAGAGATGAAATGAGAGGTAGTGGCGCCAACAACAAAGTAAGTGATTCGGCGATTGTTTCGGAGAGAGAGAGAGTGGAGCACAGAGAGTCGACAAAGGATACAAAACCTGACTTCTCTTCTCTGGTTTTTGTTTTATCGATGTGTTATGTTCTGAAAAAAAAGTACAAAAGAAAGGAAATACTCGTACACAAAACTTGTGATACCAAGATTGGGCTATATATGCCGATTAGTTAATGGGCTAAAATTCTATACCTGTGAGCGCAATGTACTAAGGCCCATCCATTTTATAGATTGAGCCAGGCCGATCGATATGGCAAATTCTTACGTGATCCAGCCATTCCCAGGTTGCATATATTTTGCTATGATTCTGGGCAAGTTGATGTTTACAATGTAAGATTTTCATTTTCAAATGTCAATGTCAATGTTAATATCAATCTCCAAATACAAATACATCTTCTCCACTATACAGAATGATTCATGAACTGCGTAATGATTAGTTTCACATGCAAGACCGTATTATCCTTAGCATGGGACTGGTCAATTACTCAATAGTAGTAATCATTTGGATCGATATGCACGAAACCAATAAACACTCGTGTGCGGGTTGTTAAATGCGAGAACCGCCGCATTCAATTTCTATCTATGTCGGATATCAGTCGGGTATTTATTAGGCCTTGGATCAACGTTAGGCTTAGTCTCTCAGACATCTTCATAAACAATCCATTGTTTTATTTGGGATTATGTTTGTGTGTGAAGCATTCACTGTTCAACCCAAAGGTATGTTGAATCGATCAACCTTTACGTGGGGAATGCTGAGATTAATTTGTGGTGAAGTTAGCGCAAGTTTGTACTAATATTTTTTTTATCACTGGTTAGAAATGGATGTATTTTTTAAATCAAACCAGTTCTAATGCCTTCAGAAACAAAAAGGTGAAATTCAGGTCTATGCCTTATTTGATATTTTGACTTCTGTGAAAAAAAAATTAAAGTATCGATGTGGGTTTATTCCACATTAATATCGCATAGGACTTTGACAAGTTGCACAAGCGATAAGTTGGAACTCTAATCACAGTCTTCACACTTGGGCACTCTTTAGTATTGATTTAACATAGTCCCAATAACTACAAAGCTACAAGTCTAACAAACACTAGAATAATATAAATGCAAAGAAGGTGTGTTGTACCCCAAGAACGAACGATACAATTGGCGTAATCACCACTTTTTGTGGTTGATTTTTGATCAAATTGTAGATATTGTGTATGAGCTGGATATTACAAGCTTGATTAAAGACAAATAGTCTCTGAAGATAAAGTTTTATTTTTACCATTGAAAAGAGGTACAACCAAGTTTCTTACACTAATTCTTGTAGACACATTTTTACTTCTTTTTTGAATATACCGAGGCAACAATTAAAGTATATTCATATATAAAATGATATTTCGTTTGTTGTAAAAAGCATCTTTCGATTAACCTGATAAAAAAAATTTTCCTTTCACAAAAGAAGGGAAAAAGCCATTCTCATGAATACTGACTCTCCTCATTACGCTCCTTTGATTTTCTTTTTTTTCTATGAAATTTAAATCAGGTTGCACGGAAAGTAATGTTGCACCTAAAGTGTCTAATTGGATTCTAAAATAGATTGTAGGGTACGAGATTCTACCAATAGATGAGAGGCGGATTTCGATAAAAGCATTTGAAATGAAAACATGCATAAGAAACATTAATTGATCTGACATTGACTTTCATAAGCTTTTTTTCTTTGATAATTCTTAATCGAAAGCGTGAAAATTAAAAATATAAAAATAATGTGTTGAAACTGAAGCATCAAGATCGACGCGATAATACAGATCCATTAGAGTAAGTAATGTACAAGCATTTACAGCTATTTAAGAGGTTACGTTAATGACCCCACCATATTTGATGATTACGGAAAGGGACTAAAACAACCAAAATATGATGACATTGACATATCAAGTGTGGAATGAAAGGGTGTCAACATACTTTCTATAAGTTAAGGCTTCTTTGAGCAGCGAAGTCTCTACACTACCAGTACTTGACCTACTTGGCATCCACGATACATTAGTTACAAAAAAAACAAAGAGGTGTTAGGCAGTGTTACACTAACTTAAATAGTAAAAATGGCGTCCTCTATGCTCCAACGCCGCTGTCGCCACTGCTGCCGTTAGCGGAATGCGGTGCCAAGCTAGGCAATGGTGCTCCCATATCAATTGGGTTGTGAAGTCCCACAGCACTTCCTGTTTACCATAGAAGTTGGCAATGAGCTCGCTAACCCTTCCTACAACGGTGGAAGAGTCCAATGCACTGCAAGTAGTGCTTTTATTCATCATAATTAATACTTCATAAGTAACAGATTTTTTTTAAATAGTACTAATTATTTAATATAAAAGCGCTTGATTTACTAAAATTTTATGTCAAACTTGCTATAAATATTTATGATGTGACTAGCTCTTTAATGTGTGCGACAACATTAAATTTAATGATTTATTATATGGTAGTAAATTCAGTAATGCCAAAGTATACAACGAAGATAATAAATCATTCCACGCTACTTCTTTTTTCCTGCAATTTCCCTTCCTACTCGTTTAATTAATTTTAATATGAAAATGTAATGAACAATAATAAATGAATATAGGGTTAATTAATAATGCTTTGAAAAATAAACAGGGTAACATTTATTAATTGAGGGCATATTATGAACTGAAAATTTTGATCACACGACAATAACCTATTATTTACATATGTTTTACATATTAAAACGATAAAAATGTTCTGCTTTAATAAAAAATAGATCGCTAATGTACAATTTTACGTCTAAAAATCGAGCATTTGCTCGAGGATTCATGCTTGTAATTGACTAATGTAGAGTGTATAATATTGTCGATTATTGGATGAATTTCTTTTATGATGTGAAAGATGAATTGGGTAATTTCTCTTCTTCTAAAATATCTTCGAATTTTTCTTTCATGAAGTCAATTTTTCAGATTGTAATTATTGAGATTGAATTTTGAATGTAATTATTAATTATAATTTCATTTTCAAATAAATTCTTATTCGTGATTGTAGAATATTTACTGCATGATTGTAAGGTAATGAATAATATAGACCTTAATTGGTATATGTATTGATTAATAACTCTCTCTGTCATTTCCAGAACAGCAGACGATTGAACATTTCTTTTCTCTATTGCTATGCTGCAAATCGTTGCTAAGATTATGCATACAGAGGAGTAGTTGACTGAAAGTATTTTAGAAATGGTTAAATGTAAGTTTTAAGTTTTTTTTTTCATTTTTTGTAGAGGTAAAGGTATATAGGTATATTTAATTAATGAGGGAAACATCATTGGCTACCATTCCCCGATGATAACTGTGAACTTATATTCCTATCTGTATATTTGCAGGTGTGTGCACCATTGTGTTTGAAGAAGTCGCAGAGCTTAGATCTAACTCCGAAATCTTTCCACTGGGTCCTTGATAATGAGATTCAGTCACTTCTTAACAAAGGGATGGGTTCTTGCTTGGAATTCAGAGTTGAAGTATTTAATAAGTTGATATTAAATAATACGGTCATAAGGATCGGTTTTCGTTTCAAATCAAAGATCAGGGGAGACAAATAGCTAATATCAGTTGTAATATGGTTCCTACTGATTCTTGGTAGCACGGATTTGTCCGTGAAACCAATAGGTCACCAGGTGAGTTACACGGAACGCTATGGAACCATGTGGAAGTTACCCCATGTTCGGTTGCACATGACCCACCGCAGTATCAACTGAGCTAAGGAGGTCAAGAAGGCTTACCAGCGCCTTCGTCGTTCATCTGGTTCGAAGTTTCACGTCAAGTAGTGCGTCAGTTTCATTGGCCTACAGCCCCTGGCTACTAAACCTAATTAAACTTGGTTATACAATATACATATATACTTCGTTGTCTATTATTCTGCATTCCAAAAGACCTAGATAATATTCTTCCTTAGTAACAGGAATTGAAATCCTCTTTGTCCTTTTGTCTTTACCATTAAATATTGACTAATTGTTTGGGTTTTGATGATTGAAAGAAATCGAAGATTTAGTAGTTGATTGATTCGTTTGCGTATATGACTTGTGAATTACTTGAATAATGCTCTTCGAAATACTTAACCTTTCTGATCGATAGAGGAAGTGGTTTTCTAATTACTTAAATTTAATACGCGACAAATCATTTATTTGTGCCATTGCTTTGCAAATCGGCTAGTCGTTAGAAGGTTCATATGTTATGTACACATACAGTCTATTCAAGCGATTAGCGACGGTCACATGATCGTAATGAATTCGCCATGTAGATTAGCAATCGTAATCGATATTGATTGAAAGTTATCAATAATATTACATAGTGCAGAGTCGAGGAGATTTTATTTTATTCGACGCCATTTATACTATCACAGATGATTATCCAAACATTTCATGCCGACCTTAAAGTTGATATCAACCTTATACTAATCATACAACGTGATGTGAGGATGCCGGGAGGATAACCTAGCAATGGCTTGAGCAATGTTCAAAACGACTCAAAGAGCGAGACAATACGACTAGAAGTTTACAGACTAGATGTTGGGAAAAGCAGAACAGCTAAGTTTTCAAGTCCAACCATCTTGTTGTGGTTTAAGATGTTATGTTTGGTCAATTGGAATTGATTGAGGAGATAAATAGGGCGGGTACGGTCGATAAATTGATTATTTGTCAATCATATGTTCTATAATGTGAGATTTTGAACAATTGTACTTTGTAGAGCATTTTGGTTGTTGTTTTGTTTTCAGGGGAAAACCAGTGAATGATCGAACCCTATTTTCACCTTTTTCGCACATTGCATGTTATTGTCAACTATTGGATTTTTGTAGTACTTTACTATCTTGTGATTGAAGTGTGTAACAAGTAGTCGAGATTATGTGATTGGAACTCGCAGAAAAATGGTAGTTGAATACTTGATGAGACTAAGTGGATTTTTCTTTATATGAAGTTTCAACTGTAATATCATCTTTTAACAATAAATCTGCATTATGAGTAGGGGAGGTCAAATGTATGCACAATACTCCAGTGCGCTCAACACTATCATGCTCATAGAGACATACGATCAAGGTCTTTGTCTAGATGTATTGGTACTTCTAACGCAACGACTCCCATATTTTGAAAACTGTTCCCATTAATAGAAAGACTTAACACAAAATACGTAATCGTCATAGAGCGTCATTTACAAAGATTCCTTTTCTTTTTTAACACAATTACAATTGGTCTTATGTTTAATTTTTTGGGTTGGTCTTTCTATATCCCTCCATTCTTTGCATTTTACTTTGATCATACAAAACTATTTTTCCTATAATTTCAAGATCTAGGGCCTTAATTCTTAATGATAATGATACAATTGTGTATTTTAAAAGATTGTTCAGAATTTGCTCTATGATAAATAATCTACACATTTTTATGTGCATTATATAATAAGAGTTTGAATATATATACGCGCGTAATTACATTTGGACGTGAGATTCGATCCCCCCCGCAATAAGCTAAGTATGGGTGGGAAAAAAAAACTCAAAGAAATGTTGTGCTACCTCTCGTCGTCGTGAATACTGTCTTACGTTCTTGGAGCCTAGCAGAGTGTTTTGGACACGAATTTTTGGAATAATGGGAGACTCTTGCACTAATGCATAAAAACACAAGAATATAACAAAAATATAGTAAAGTAAAGAAATTCGATACAACATATGTACACAAGAGAAGTATTTACTACTCCGTACTCAAGAATGTAGAATTATTACCTATTTTCAAGAAAGACAAAAGGAAGAAAGAATCATCATCCGGCTATGTGCAGAAATAATGATTTGCAATAATAATTATTATAACCATCTAATTAACACCAATTCAAATTGCGTTCCTTAAAAGAAAAGTACATTAGTAACACATATAATTAACAGATGCAATGCTAGTATCACTTTGCAATCAATGTAATATTCTGATCGACAAGAGTATCTGGTCTAAGGTCATACGATACATTTTAATTGACTTTTTTAATTAGCTGTTGATTATTTAGTTTTGAATACGTGGTGATATGGGCGTGGACTATTAACATATAAACTTTTGCAAAAATGTTAGTACGACAAATAAAGTACATAATATGACAACTGTCTACATGTAGATTTTTATACACTTATAATGCTACATGATATATTTAGCTGAAAGTTAAGACAATAGCTAAAACAGATGTGAAACTCTTTTCATACAGTGAAATTTATTTCATTATCATCGAAATAGATGGTTTTCATGATTTTTATTTTAAAAAACATGTTTCAGTTGTTTTTTTATCTCACAATTTTTTGTTTTGACACCGTCATGTTAAGCGACCTAGGTATGTAAATATTAAAAGAAGAGCAGCAAGAGATGAGGTGGGTTGGAATTATATATTTTTTAATAAAAAGCAATATCAAACAAACTATTATTCTTTTGTTAGAAGGTTTCAACGATAGTAGGATAACGAATATGCTTGTTTCTTTGTCTGAAAGTGCGATGACTGCAGTGTATACGTATGGTAATTGGTAATACCTTGTTGTTGTGCCCTTCAATTAAAATCGTCTAACTACCCTTCTCCTTCTAGCAATGGTGGAGATTGGAAGAGTTCCAATGCATGCGGGTGCGTGCTGTTTTTAAAAAGGTCGTTGGTTACGTTTTGCAAAACAATTAAAATATACGTATTATTAAATTGCATACTAAATATAGAAGATTTCATAGAATGTCGCGTTGAATTTTTATATTGTTAAAATAGTAGTTGGAAATGTAACGGTGACACTAGTAAAAGGACCGAGCTTAAGTCATGGATCACACCTTTCAAACTCTTGACACTAATAAACTAGTTGACGTTCATGCAATATAAATGAAGATGCAACTGTGAAATGGTGCATGTGTGGCCGTACTGTTGGGCCTCGAGAATTCTGACCTCGTCTTACCTCCACCTCGTTCATTGAATCTTTTGATCAGTGAAATCCAATATTCTATACAAAGGGGGTTTCTTGCTTAGAATCCGAGTTGGAAATTAACGCATGGTATGTGTTTAATTAAAAAGCATAAAGTACTGCTGATCATCGTACAACTGTACAAGACATCCAATATAAATATTTTAGCTATACAGATTTTGATTTTCTCATCCTTTTAATTTTATTTGTAGCATGGATTTGGTGTACAGCGATAATTACCACAATGTGCATAGTCACAGGGTGCGATATGGACGTTACAGACCTGTGAAGTTGCCGTGTTCGGGTGACTGAGCCCTCTTGTTGCAAAATCTGCACATTCACAAAAGAAAATTCGACGAAATGAAGATCTTCGATGTGAGTAGGAGGTCATTATCCGATTCAGCAATGACATTCTTGTAGACAGATGGCTTAGATGTATTTTATATGGCTGTTAAATCTTCTTTGGGATTCTTGTTGCTCGATTCGACCATACAATAATGATCTTGTTGAGATTAGGCAGAATCCAAAATACATGTCTCGTCTTTTACGTAATTTGGAGTCACAATGTGGCACATCAAACATAATCTATAACACTTGCATTTGGAGTCGAAAGAAAAATCTTAAAAAGAAAACCAAAATGTTGTGCTAGAGATCAGAGATTTAACGACCTGAGTGATAGCTATATATTTGTATATTTAATCATTGGGGTTAAATTAAAATCAACAATGGCATGACTTTATTTGGAGGTTGTTCTCGTGTCACCTAACGGTTGTATTTTTGTATTGGGCTGTGCCGCTGCTTCAGCTAGCTTAACCAAAATGCTATATTTTGCGACAAACTGTATAATTAAAAAATTAATAATAAACAAAATTAGACCGGGCCTAAACTGTCCGACCACCACAGAACTTAACCCCACAAAAGTGGAGCCATTACTTTTTCACCAAAAAAAGGAAGAAATTAAAAATTCAAACAAAAAAAAAAAAAATAAATGAGGTGGAAAATAGGTGCCAGATGCTTTGGACAAGAGATAAAGGATGAAAAACTAGAGAGAAAATTCTTCAAGAGTTGTATCCATTATGCTGGTGTGTCAATTGCATGAGGTGTTTCGGTAGGCCCCACAATATCCTATGGCGATACTGCTCTGGACATACAGTATTTCTATCTCTTTACAATCAATAGGCTATAATTATCGACGTCCTTTCTTTCGACATCTCCTCATTCATACAGACAAACGGTATAAAACTAGTATCACTGACTGTACTGTGTGATGTGACACAAACTATAACGTTAGCAAATACAATGGCTTTAGCATGATGTCCAACGCACCGACCGCCTGGCCGCTGCCAGCGCCCTGCAGCTTAGCACTGGTGGCCCCGCTTCAATGGTTGAAGTCCAGCCCGTCCGCTTCCCCGTCACAGGAAGAACACGACATGCACGCTCTGTCGCTACCAACGTGGCAGGGGCAATGCAGTGCTAGGTAGTTGTTATTCTACTGTACATGACACGCAGTGCAAGACGCGATGCCACAAGTTTACGAGTATATATAGATATATGACTTCGTCCTGTGTTCATATTATTGTTGAATAACAAAATGCAGGGTGTGGCCACTCTGTTAGACGTGAGAAAGTCGAGACCGCTATATCCTACAACTAGCTCACACATCTCTCCACTGAGTTTGGATCAACGGAGGATCAGACTTACTTCTTAACAGGATGGGTTCCTTGCTTAGAGTTCGGAGTTGGCAGAGTAAGTCACAATTATTGACGTGAATTCGTTTATATAGCATAGCAACTAGTGCATTATTATTTGTAATTACATAAGGTTGCTTAGCTTATGCTAGTGAGCTAGACTAGCTATGGGGCACGATATTATTAGGATTTGTTTGAGACGGGTAAGTATTCATCTTATGTAGCAGATTGTCTGGTGAGGCACAATTTCGTGCCACAGAGGTACTAACGACGGACGTTGAGCTTGAGACATGTGGAAGTGCCTATGTTTTCGGGTGCACCTGACACAACCCAGGTTACATAGACGAGCTCGAAGAGGCGCAGCAAAGGCTGTACCCTAACGCTTCATGCCGTATCAACGGGAATTCACAGGCTCCCGTCAAGTGGCAATGGTGTCATTTATTGCATACAAAACCGCTGACTAGCGTTAACTAAGTCTGATCGAATCTGATAAGTTTTCTTCTATCTGTAGCATCAGTAGTTGGCTAGAATAGTGACTTGTGTCCGCATAAACCATTGCATGTAACTTCTTTTCAATAAGCTTTACATAGCTTTAAAGCTTGTCGCAGTCAATAGTCTATCTTTTGATCAGGTTGTTTAATTCCTGTTCTTTTTTTTTGTGTAGAAGTTCATGGAATATACCTGTTGTTTTTTCGGCATACTAAGAAGGTGGAATGATCAGTGAGTGAACTTGTAATGATGAATAGTTACATAATCCAAGCAAGCCAATTGTGAATGGAGCCTCTTATATCTATCATTTTCAAAGTTGTGTGACGAATTGGATTATATCAATTGGTTTTGAGTGGTTAGAATAACAATAAATGCTAGCGAGTATTAAATTTCTGATGCATGTGTCGGAATATCAAGTTGCCTCTTGGCTCTTCGAACTTGAATATTGTTCAGAAATGCTTTTTATGGCTGCTGAGTCAAATAACATACATAACCATTATCCATTGAAAGATGCATTTTATTTTGTTTGGATGGTTTTGGCGTGGTGCTCGAATTGAAATGCTGTCCCGACATTGAAGAAAGAGATAGAAGATAATACTACGTTGAGTAGTTTGAAGAAGGGCCTAATAGGTTGTAATTTTAGTCCTTCTTTTTTTATTATTTAAAAAAACTAGTACAGTTTATCTTACTCTACGGTTTTTCAAAGCTTTAACTTTCCATGGCAAATGTTAATAATCGGTAAGAATTTTAAAAGAAAAGTGAAAATTTTATATCAAATCATTTTAGTATCGTAACAAGTACGATCGGTAAATGTTGTCAAAAAGATTGGTAAAAATCTAAATTGACTTCAACGAAAAAATAGAAGGTGCAAGTAATAAAGAATAGACGTAGAGAGTATGTTTTTCAGAGACATTTAGATATATTGCAAGAACAAAAAGGCCTTAAGCTTATGACAATTGGTCAATCAGTACGGCATCATCTGCATCAAATATGAATTATAACTATAGGTACGGTTTTGCGTGTACTGTGAGACCACATAAGTGCACAGGGTACTACGACGACACATATGGACATATTGGAAGTTCCCATGTTCGGGGTGCATTGATGCAACCCGGTCATGTGCTAGAGGAAGTCAAAGGGATGACCAGTTGTACTATACAAGTGTGGTCAGCTTGTATTAAAAAGACAAGAAATACGGCTTGAAAATCGACATAGAATATAAAATTGATATAAAAATAATTAGAACAAGAAGTTTTAAAAAGACATAGACTAGGAATTTCTGCTCTCTCACCATTTTAGTGAATAAAACTTGTTCTGACGACAACAGGAATGATTCAAAATGTGTCATGTATTTTTCAATAACAATTTTATAAAGTTTGATCAGCCCGAAGAAAGTTGGATTTTGGTTATAACTTATGTTAGAATGAAATCAGCAGTTGATTTGTATCATTGAGATACTGATTACTCATTATGAGATTTTTGTTTCCAATAACAAAAGATCAAAGCTTGAGACTTGATACTATCCTTTCACTTGGGTATATCCCTTAAATTGATCATCAGCCTCATAACTAAGGCAACAAGAATTCTCCATCATCCCTCTAGACGCGTGATCATTATTAGTCCGTATCAATCAACTAGTATGTAACTATGCTGCAAATTTTGTTGAGGATTTGGATAACTAAAGAGTTGCATTTGTTTAGTTCAAAGCCTAAACACGACACACAACAACCTCGTTATACAACAAGTTTTGAGCAGATTTTGTTATTTATACAGAGCTCAATCCGATGCTACTAACTTGAATGACCTTGTATATCTCAATAAGACGTAGGCATTATAAGCCATTGTTCAAAAGAGTTGCAATCTATTCCTTAAGGTTTTAGATGAAATAAAATTGATTTCATATCCGATGAAGATATTAATCTTATTGATTTGTTTCCAGTTAACACGATGTTTCATTGCAGAACAAATCTGTGAATTGTTTTGAATCTAATTGGTTATTTAACATAAGAAACATTTCTCCATCACTTCTCAAACATCCTTAACCTGATTGGAACATTGTTGTGATCAAGTATATGATTAAACATTAATACATATGACAACAAGCGTTCGCGCACAAAATGTTAAATACAGTAAACAATTATATGCTCGAATTTATATGCAATCAGATATAATGTCAACTTATCTTTTAAAGAATAAGGAAATAGAAGAAAATGATCACATTATACCTTTTACAAGCTAGCATTTTTTTCTTTTACTTTCTCGTGCTTATTAATTCTAAGAACAAATAATTGACATAAAGAAAAAAATTCTCCAACAGTAAAAGTTTCTTTTTTCTTTTTCTTTCTGTGTATTAATCTACGACAAAAAATTGAATTAAGAGAAAAATTCTTCGGCAAATAAATGTTTGCCAAAATCATGGCTTTTTGGCCGGAAACCAAGTGGCTCGGGAGCTCTCTTTTGATGTCCATGAGAAATGCCAAACACTCACTTGACCAAAGCAATTCTTCAACAGTCTTCAAATTTAAATCATGCGCCAATTCGCAAATGTAAAAAGGATACACCGCAAATCCTTCTCTTTCGTTCGAAATTCGCAT
Organism: Bassia scoparia; assembly: GCA_008642245.1. Lineage (NCBI taxonomy): Eukaryota > Viridiplantae > Streptophyta > Magnoliopsida > Caryophyllales > Amaranthaceae > Bassia > Bassia scoparia. Next base: position 12,477 of record SNQN01008068.1, on the reverse strand, counting down.
AAATTCAAATGGATCTCCTCATCTCTCCCAATTCAGATAAATTCAGAAAATCGCCTCCCCTCGCAAGAGAAACTCATCTTAATTGATTCTAGATGTTAAACTTATAGAGCGAATTGAGAGGAAACACACAGAAAATATAACAGGAGAGAGAGATATGCTAATAGCTATATATAGAGATAGATTAAAAGTAGATGAGAATGGAATAGAGGTTGAAATTTTTTTTAGGTAGTAATCAATGGATTAATCAGATTCGATAGTTTGTTGTGTGCACTGATTTTACGTCAATTAATTGATGAATATTTCTCTCAAATGGAAAATAGATTCAGCTTTTCTTGCAATAATTTAAAAGGTCAATGTTTGAACTGATCTATTTTGCAAGAAAAAATATGCAAACTTGACTTGATGTTCAAACCATCAGAAACATTATTCTTTTAAAAAAAAAATCTCAAACATTTTTCAAGTGTTTTGAGGGAAAACAACTCAAATCATTTGGTTAATGAAATTCCAAAATCGTTCAATGTCCACAAAAAAAATAAAAAAAAAAAAAAAGGCTTACGCCATTACAAAACGTAGCATAAATTGGGAGCATAGCATAATTCTTTTTTTAGGCCATTGGTTTAGTTCATTTACTACTTTAAATGCAATTTAGCTATCATACTATCTCATGCCAAAAAACTGTGAGTTTAATTAGCCAGGGTCAATACTTGTATTACTCGCGTGTTTTTTTGTGTAATTGCATAGTTTACCCAATTATCCCTCCACTAATATTCCTCTTTATCTCTTTCCCTCAAATCCTCATTCTTTCTCTTCGTGTCTTCCCGTACACACACTGCGACTGTCTTGCACTCCTCCATCTCTTTCTTTCTTTCTCACCTCAACAGCCACCGCACGATGCCGGTCATGAATCTTCTCCTCTCACCTTCAAGTCAAAGGAGTCGCATCCTGCCTCACAGTCTCTCTCATGCATACTCGTCCCCTAGATCTCTCAGCATGATACCGTCATAATCTCCCCTGCCGCCCCTCCGCCTCTCGGATTCCGCTTTTTTTCTTGGTGTCGTGTCAGGTTCAAAGCTTTTTTAGATTTATAGTTCCACGTAGTGTGGTGGGTGTCTGTGTTGGTTTGGGGTGGGTCAATCTGGCTGGGTGTGGGTTGGTAAGAGTGGTGAAGTGCTCTGGTATATCTATAAATAATAACTAGGGGCATAAGTTGGAATTCCAAGAAATATCACGGGCATAATATGGAGTATTAACGGGCGGGATTAACAATCCTTATGTATCACTAAGGTCAAAGTTACTTATTATAGGGGATAAGCTACTTGAGTTATTCTAGATATACATTGTATCTTGCAATAACAGGGATAGGCATTGATGCTGTGCGTGGTCTACACCTGACCAATGTAAAAGAAGCAATCTCGAACAATACGATCATTAATATAACAGCATGTCTAATTAGGTGCAAGATGATAAATCCATTTTCAGTGATGATGGAACATCTGCCCATACAGCAAATTCAGCAAGCTGAAGCAGGAAGGTTCACACATGGTAGTCTGTAGAGTAGAGTAAACGATAAGTTACCTAGAAATGTCAAGAAATGGGTTACTCAGACGGGGCGTAAGCCACAGTACGGGCTACAATCAAACTGGGAGCCGACAGTAGCGATACATATGTAACAACGGGTACTCGCATGATAAGCGGGTGAGCGTGACCAGATGCAGTTACGACAATATCCAGTGCATACGATGGTAGACTGCTCAATAGACAACAAGAATCGAAGGACACTTAAACGACATCATGTTATTATAACAGTATGGTGATCATTTTTTATTGACAGACGTACTTAAATAAGTTTTCGAAAGAGACTGGTTACTTACAAGCTTTCTGGTTTTTAATGTGATTATTTGCGATTTAAAATCTAATACGGATTAGTATCTCCTACTAAGGATCAATGTTACTACCAAACTATCCCAGAGCTCTGGTCTTTCAGGGCATCCACTTGTTTAGCAATCCTCAGGATCACCAACTCAGCTCTCATTGAGATTATAGTTGTAATAGGATTTTGTTCCTGAAGTCCAGCAACAGGAAAATATTAGTTAAAGTAGTAAAATTAGCAACTTATTCAAAGGATTAGAGAATGAAGGTTATGCACGCTGTGACCATATGACAAGACCCAGTGTTTAGCACAAAAAGTAAACACGCGGAATGGGATGGCTCTTGTGTTCAGCATCCTCAAAAGATGCTCATCTGGGAAGATTAAACACTTGAAGAAGAACCAACTATCTCATACCATGAACACACACTTGATATACCCATGCCTTTTCTTTGAGTTGCAGTGAGAGCCATGTATGAATCAGCTCCGAAATAGTTGTTAACCAAGTATACAGATAGAAGAACGCTCGATGAAGCACACAGCGCCTGCACACGATAGGATAACATTGAAATACAGGCATCCGAATAACACCAAGAAATATTCAGTAGAGAAGACCAAGATCGACGGTAATACGGCATTGAATAAAAAACTTCTCAAAACATTTAAACTTAAGAACCAATCAATCTGCGCCGCTTACACGTAGAACACAGAAATGTTTATGATATTTAGGTAAGAGAGTAACAGGCAGGAAGTACAATATAGAAAGCAGCACAG
>SNQN01008067.1:7602-30722 GCA_008642245.1 Bassia scoparia | reverse complement strand
CAGTTGGTTTGATTCTCTTAAGGCTAGAAGCTCAAATTCCTAGTGTAGCACTCGTCATAGACTCGAGCTTGAACCAACATCATGCAGCCAACCACATCAATTCCCCATTACCTCACCCTTAGTCACAAATTCTAGCATTTTACCTTGAGGGGCCCTCCACCACTCTTCCTTAGGCTATCACTCTGTAGAGATCATCATGCATCCTCCTCAAAGCATCGCATTGCAGCATTTTCTCCATGTTCTCTCCTCATGCGACTTTCAGCTCAAGTCACCGATTTGGGCAAATTAAAATCACATCCCAATACCTCATCCCTTACCATTACCACCCCAAAAGGCTAAGCCAAGACCCATGACTCCACAAAATTCACTAGCCTTACCTTACTCCATCAACCATTGCTCCAGCCTCGATCAAGCTGGGGGCTCACCCACTAAACTAACCATCAACACCACAAATTAAGCCATTCCCATACCCCCAAACCCCATGGGTTGAGGGGCTAACTTGCAATCACAAGCATCGCCTTTGCTCGAATGGGGGCTTGAGACGGATCCATCCCGCAATCCAAAAGCATCTTACCATTAGTCAAATTCCTTGGTCATTTCATGCATCAGATCTAAGGACAAACTTGCATTACACATATAGCCATTACAAACACTTCATAAGCATCATTGTGCATTGAGTTTATATACATCATCATGCATATGCATCCTGCACAAACACATTACATTGCACATTGCACCACCTCTACATGAGGCTAGGGCCCATCTTACATGCAGTTGCCTACACACGCCTATATGGCATTCATCGCTATACACGATTATTGCTATACACAACAGCTCCTTTACACACTCTTTCGGGTTTAGGAATTTTTTCCCGCACCAGAAATTTCACATATGCACACTTCGGGTTTTGGAATTTGCTCCCGCACCAGAAATTCCACACACATATTCTCTCGGGTTTTGGAATCTTCTCCCGCACCAGAAGTTCCACATATGCACATTTCGGGTTTTGGAATTTACTCACGCACCAGAAATTCCGCATACACACATTCTCTCGGGTTTTGGATTTTTCTCCCGCACCAGAAATTCCACAGACACACTCTTTCGGGTTTTGAAATCTTCTCCCGCACCAGAAATTCCGTATACACACTTCGGGTTTTGGAATCTTCTCCCGCGCCAGAAGTTCTGCAGACACACATTCTCTCGAGTTTTGGAATCTTCTCTCGCACCAGAAGTTCCGCAGACACACATTCTCTCGGGTTTTAGAATCTTCTCCCGCGCCAGAAGTTTCGCAGACGCACATTCTTCTGGGTTTTAAAGTTTGCTCCCGCAACAAAAACTCCCAAGCAAGCGAATCTGACCGCACGGGACACGGCTACAGGTAAAACTAACCTTTGTTTTGCAGGTACCGGCGAAAAGGGTAACTCAGGGTCGCAGAAAGTCTTGAGTTGCTCTCCATCCAATCAATACTTTGACTTTCGTTTACGCTTTCGTCTGCTGATAGCCAGTGGTTTCTGTAGCACCTATTTCTCCAATGACGTGATTAAACATTACACGTTTCGTGATCGATTGTTCTAAAAGAGCATTTGACTCTGAAAGCTCGAAATGTGTGAATCAAGCTGATATTCATCTGTGCGAAGGTCAACTTAGAGGGCAAAAGCAATTTTTTTTTATTTCTTTATTTTTAATTTCTATTTGGTTTAGATTTTCAAATAAATTATTTTTTTTCATGATTTCAATTTTCACTTTGGCTTTCTCACTTTTCTGAGTCCACCAGTATTTTTTAGATTTGTTTTTGATTTTTCTATATTTTCTATGAATTTTACAAGATTTACAAAATCAAACATACGCAGAATACATAGAAAATCAGCAAACACTTTAAAACCCAAAAATGATTTCTAACCTCTAGAATCATATTAGAGTCTAGGTTATGCAATCCAAAGAGAATCGAAATCTCGGAGAAACCTAGGAGAAATATGATAATACGTGAGGATTCCTCCATTGACGTATATACGCTCTGTCGTATCATGCTCAGATTAAAAAAACGTTCAATTTTCAGCGTATCGCCCAACTAGCTAGTATACGCTCCTGAGCATAAATACGCAAGTCGAGTTTATATATGCTTCAGATCAGGCGTATATACGCTGAGCGTACAATATACCTCATTTTTGTTTTTGGCCTTAATACCCCTTACGCTCATTTGGGACACACATACGTGTAGGCTTTGCTACTCTCGTTGCTTCTCACTCTATCTCTCATGACACTGAAACCACAATCGGTTCTTAATAGTTTTTAAATCAATCAACACCGAAATCAGTCTTATACTCTGAGGTTACTCACCCAACTCATGTTCGCTTCTTTCTAATTGATTAACAATATTACAGTTTTAATTGATTACAAGTAAGAACTCATCGTTATTCGTTTTGTAATATTGAGTTTCTATCACTTTTTATTTTCATAGTTTTGTTTATTTATTGTTGTGTCTCTAACGTCTTCTTTGCATTTTGTTGCAAGCTTTACAGGCGCTTTCTTCATCCAAATAATATGTTCGTTTATTTTTTAGCTAGATATAGATCAAGCCTCATATATTATCGAATTTTTTCTAACATGGTTTGTATCGGACAAGTAAGGTAATGATTTGTATATGCATTGTATATATGTCTTGATATGCATTTCGTTGTCTTTAATAAAGACGAAATTATGAATATCACTTTAAAAATCATTAATAAGGGACAATCCGGCTTAGGCACCTCTTTAATTGACTAATAATCAATGATCATTGTCCATATAGAGTCTGTTTGTATAATACAATCACCTGTAGTTAATTAGACGTGCTTCAATAGTCTTGATAATCTAAGTTGTGCTCCAATCAATGTGTTATGACCAGGATATACATGAGACGAGTGAGGCCGTACATTCGTGGCGATTGGGTCTACAGATTCCATCTATCATGCCCGAACCACGAACTGGTTACTTGATTAGGACGTGGGGCCATATGTTTGTTGGGCACCAACGTTTTGGGCTCCGTGAATACCTATTATAGGCACCTGCTTCGTGCCGGAATCCCCTCAATTGAAACAACCTCCAAGCATACGCGGTTCGTCTTAGCTCAAGCCCAACACAAACACACATCATGTAGCCCAGAGCAAGTCCCCTGCGGAGGTTCGCCCACGGTCTACAATAAGTATATGATTGTTGCTTTTTTATTAAAAAAAAATATAGTGACTAAGAATTTGGATCCTGTAGAACAATTACATAAACTTGTACTTCGATGTGCTACATGTCTTCTCTGGCCTCATATCAGAGGTCCAAGTCTTGTGACCAGACATGAACATTTATTCCTATTCAATTGTTATTTGCGCTAAGGAGAGGTAAAACTCTTAACCATATGAGAAAGGGACAATAATAGCGTTATTCCTTAATGTAAAACTTGAAGTGTTATATAAGTATCTCTAATGTTTATTCTGTAAGGGTGAAAGAAAGTAGAGAAGCTGACTATTAACTGGCATGGATTTTTAATACCACTACATTTTACACTAGCTATTAAGCTATGAGTGCATGGAAAGACTAAAACTCTGGTGTAAACTAATGATACACATATCTATAATTGAAAACCTTCAAGACTTTTTAGATAATATGAACTGAGATCCTCCTTCTGAATTTTTGACTTTTAATGGCCATGAAAGCTAAGACGACCATGGTAATATATGTCTTTTTTGTTTGTTTTGGACTTTCAGGGTATGCTTAATTCAATTTTTCTCATTTTTGTTTCCCTCGTGTGCTTTTACTTGGCTGCTGCTGTTGTGTAATGATTTGGCAATAATTTTTATAGTGGAGTGAAATTGCTTAAGTATCATATCATTTACAATAAATTATAAAATATATGGAAAGAGAGGCTACGTGTGTGTACTGTTAATTTGAGCTAGAATAAGCTTAATCATGCCATGTTTTTTATCAGGAGAATGTGTTTTTTCTTGTAATATAGAGCAACGACATCAGTATTTTTTATTGATATATATATTTGTTTTGTTCAGGGTGAGGAATTGAGGAAGCAGATTGGTGCTCCTGCTTACATCGAATGCAGTTCAAAAACACAGCAAGTGTGTACCAATTCAAACTCCAAATTAGGGCAGCAAAAACAGAAGAAACAAAATCCAATCCAAATATAAAGAAACAGTTTCTCAAACCTAACTCCAATCATGAAATTCTGAAATTCAATAAACAAAAGCGCAGAATTTTTTCATTATTAATCGTTTCTATCACTAATTCTAAAATTCCAATTTGTTCATCAAACAATAGGGCAGAATTTGTTTAATATTAAAGAAACAAAAGCACAAAATTAAAGAAACAATATAACTCCAATCGTGAAATTCTGAAATTCAATATTAAAGTAAGCCCAAAAAAACAAATAAACAAATAATAAAGAACATAAACTAAATTGGAACCCGAAATTCAAAAATTAGGGCTTGATTTGGGTTTTTTTGAGTTGAATTGGGCAGCAATTAGGGCCTGGGTGGATCGATGTTGCTACAATTAGGGTCGCCGCCTGCTATTCCTACTGCTACTACGTCAAAGCCCTTCGCGTTTTCTGATCTTCTGCTGCTGCGTCGTCGCCAAAGGTTGTTGCTGCAGCCGGTTACAAGGGAAGCGGCGAGAGAGAGCAGCGAAGATGGTGGTGGTTGTCGAGTGAGTGTCGAGTGACGAGTGATATGACAGCGCACGATTGTTGATTGTCGATTGAATGTTTGAATGTTTGAGAGAGTGCAGTGCCTTAGTTTAATTGTTTGATGCTAATGTCGATTGTATGTCGAGTACTCTTCCTTTGTTTGATGCCTTAGTAATATTAGTGGTATTTTAGTAAACAAAGTAATATTATTGCCTTTTTTTTAACAAAGTAATATTAGTGTTTTACAATTGTAGAAAAGATGATTTATTTAGGGAGTATTTTTTTCGTCAAATAAAAAATGCTTTTTCTAATTATTATTTTTTTGGAAAGAATAATTATAAAAGAATGAAAGAAAGAAAGAATGAAAATTAATAGTAACTAAGTAAACAAATTTAGGGTAATGAAAATTTATAAGGTAGATAATGAAATTTTGAAGATTTTACAAGTGTTTTATCTTTTTTTATTTAAAAATAATAATACAAAACCTATTGTGTCAATTGTAACCTTACAACGCGATAAGTTAATAAATCTAACACCTCGCCTCTAATGTAATATGTGACACGTTAGGTGTATTTACCTATTGCGTCGCCTCTAATGTAATATCTGACGCATTAGGTATATTCTAACGCGTCACATATTACATTAGAGGCGCCGCGATAGCTTATTACACCTAACGCGTCACATATTACATTAGAGACGACGCGATAAGTAATACACCTAACGTGTCACATATTACATAAAAGGCGACGTTGTAGCTTTATGCGTCGCATATTACATTAGAGGCGACATGATAGCTTTATGTGTCACGTATTACATTAGAGGCAACGCGATAGGTAAAAACACCTAACGCGTCACATATTACATTAGAGGCGACACGATAGGTTAAAACACCTAACGCGTCACATATTACATTAGAGACGACGCGATAGGTTCTATCTAACGCGTCATATATTACATTAGAGGCGACGCAATAGGTTAATATATCTAACGTGTCATATATTATTTAGAGGCAACGCGATAGGTTATAAATCTAACGCGTCACATATTACATTAGAGGGGACACGATAGTAACATATCTAACGTGTCATATATTATTTTAGAGGCGACGCGATAGGTTATGTCTAACGTGTCCTACATTACATAAGGCGACGCGATAGGTTAACATATCTAATGTGTCATATATTATTTTAGAGGCGACACGATAGGTTATGTCTAACACGTCATATATAACATAAGAGGCGACGCGATAGGTTTAGATATCTAACGTGTCATACATTATTTTAAAGGCGACGCGATAGGTTATATCTAATGCATCGCCTCTTATATAATATGCGACGCGAAAACTTRATGCGTCGCCTAWTACCTAAAAGGCGACGCAATAGGTTCTTTCAAAATTATTCTCAACTCTATRGCGTCCAACATTATCAAAAGAAGCGACGCGATAGCTTTATGCGTCGCATATTTTACACGTGCGACGCATTAGGGGTGGTGTGTTAGGTATTTTTTGTAGTAGTGTCTTGAATCGCATGTCTCGGTTTCACCTTTCATTCAAATTTGTCTTTACTATAGTGAGAGAACATGAACACTCTTTTGCCGCCATTGTGATAGAGCACAAAATCTTTTTACGCTTTCGTTCTCACTTGAAACTTCGATGTTTTTGTTTCTGAATTTTTCCTTTCGATCCTTGTTTAAAATCTGATGCTTTTGCTTACATCCTGGTTTGGAAATTTTGATGCTTTTGCTTTCATACTTGTTTTAAAATCTAGCTACTCAATAGATCTTCATCTCCCTTTGAATTTTCAATGCGTTTGTTTAATTATTTGTGCTTTCATCTAGCTCGTACTTGTGTCTTCACCCTCGCTTGAGAATCCGCTGCTCTTGTGCCTGACTCAGAATTTCGCTCAAGGATTTCACGAACACCACYTTCTAGTGGAACTTTCCAAACTTCACGTTCAAATAGTGCGTCACGAACTTCACGTTCATAAAGTTCTTCCTGGACTTCACGTTCAAGTAGAACTTCATGTTCAAATGGTTCTTCACGAACATCACGTTCAAAAGGTTCTTCACGAACTTCGAACTTCACGTTTAAATGGTTCTTCACAAACTTCGAACTTAACGTTCAAATAGTTCTTCGCAAACTTCGAACTTCACGTTCAAATGAGACTTCACATCTTGGGGAACTTCACGTTCGGATGTTTGTTGCTCGATCTTCTTTTTCCTACTTATCTCCTTTCTATTACGTCCGTCCACAAAAATTTCTTCACTTAAGGGTTTATTGTGTAGTGATGTCCTTTTGTTGAAGATGTTGTTGGGAATGGTGTTGTTAAAGTTGTTGTTGGGGAATTGTTGTACCTCAACTAGGGATTCTTTGACTTCTACTTTGACTTTTGTTTTGTGCTTCGCATTTGACCTTTGCTCTACCTTGTATTATGGTGATTTTCCCTTGCCAATGTATATTCATCTCGGTAGGATTTTTTGTGATGCTGGTGCTTTGACTTTCAAAGGAATAGAGTCGACATACCTTTTACCTGAATTCGTAGAGTTGCACCTTCTCTGGAAAATATCGATAAACTTTGCGTAGCGCTGACACCAACTCTGGCCTGACATTCTCACCCCGTATCCGTACCTTTCACAAAATGGTTGTTGGCTAAGGAAATCGATCCTTTTTTGCTAGGCCTAGGAGCCAATGCTGTGTAGATACCTTGACCCGTTGCCTGAACTGTAGTTTCAGCGAAGCTTGGCTTTGTTAAGTGTGAGATGTTATGACGAACTTTGTTTGCTTGCTGTGGGCTATCCCCCTGCTATTTAGCTACAAAACTTGCACTTGAAGGTGGACTTTAACTTTGCATGGTTTGTTTTAGGACTTGTTTGAACTCCTTAACTTTGAGTTGTCTGCTTGACTCTTTTATTGGTCCCTTTGTACATTGACTAACACTATGCATGCAACTTATGCGACACGATGAATTGACTCGACTCTTTGCAACCTCGTGTTTCGAGTTTGATTATGGACTCACAAGTCAAACTCGGTTGTAGACCCTTATGATGCGCAAAGGACCTAATAGTGCAAAATTTTGTGTAATGCTGACTTTATTAAAAACAAAGTCAAGGAAGTAAATACATGTTAATGTAATTTTGAAATACATGCAAGATAGAGCCTTCTTGACTAAAATTTCGGGATCAAGCCCCCAGCATGTTGAGATGAAATGTTCCTTTGCGAGCTATGTAGAAAGAGACATTGTGTGGCTATCATTAGTGCAATGGTAGCCCCCAAATTTTGGTGAAGGGTTTTTTGTAGTGTGGCGATCTTGTAGAGGAACCATTGTGATGTTGGAAGCTTTAGTGTTTAGAGCCTMTTTGTAGTGTTGAGATGATTTGCACTTGTTGTAGTTGTAAGGTCGACAAGGACTTAGACCTAGTGTGTTGTTGAATCTTTGTTAATCCCTCCATTTATAGTGCTTCATTGAGTGATCATGCAAATGTCATGGGCCGCCTGTTGGTCTTCCCTTTTTGCTATGAGCCCCTCGGTTTTGATATGCCGAGATACGGTGCTGACTTAGGTCAAGAACTTGAGTTTGTCGCTTGTTGAAGAGAATGACATTGGTTTAACATGGTGATGAATATGTTATCGGCATAGGAAGCGCGCAAMGTCCTTGATCTACTGAAGTTGAATGTGCTTCAAAAGTAAGGAGCTTGCTTCTTTTGTTGTAAGACCTTGATGACTTCGAGTGGTAGTGCGAAGATCAATGTAAAACTTGTTGGGCACGCACAAATGGTGGGGCATTTGCTTAGGGATGCTTGATTAAGGCTCATCATGTAACGAGGATGTATAATTAAGTCAGGAACTTAAGTTTAGTGCTCCCTCGGGAAAGAGAGCGTGTTGCTGGAATGAGGACTCTTATGCCAATGTAAGGCCCTCAACGAACTGTGACCTTGCCTTGTAGAGTTATTTGCGTGCACGGATACTCTAATGACATTGCAGGTCCTCAACCTTATTGGAGTCAGCATTGATGTGCCTTGTTTTCTGCTTCTAGATTTGATTGTGACCATTCAAGTCAGGAATTTGAGTTTAGTTGCTCCTTCAGGAAAGTAATGAGGACTTATTCATTGATGCAAGCTTCCCACACTTTGAGAGGTAGACTTTATGCTGCACTAGACATGACTTTGTTGAAGCAAAGACCCCGAGCTTACTAGAGTTGATTTGTGTGAAATTTTGACTACATGAGCAAGAACTTGACCACATGATAGCATTAAGAGTAAGAGAGTCCTAAGGGTTGTAGAAAGAAAGGGTAGGGATCTAAAAAACTTCCAGAATGAGCCGTTTTGCTTGGGTGCACGTTTTTGCTTCGGAAATTCATGTCTATTTTTCCACAAGTCCAAAGATTATGGAAAAATATGCAAAAAATTCCTTGAAAAATATTGTGCATTTTGTTAAAATATCGTGCAATTTTGAATTGCTTTCATAATTTAATTTATTATCGCAAAATTAATTAAATTGGAAATTTCAAAAAAATGCAAAAAATGCTTAGAAAAATTCCGAAAAATTCTAGAAAATGTCAACAAATAAGTTAAAATTATTTGGAAATTAAAAATCATTTTTAAGGGAGATTTAATTTGTGTAGGGAAATGTGCCCGGTGTAATGAAAACATTTCTTTTTAAGGTTTGTCAAGGCCCAAGCTCTCTCAATTCAGCCTGTGTGTTGCAAGGGGTGTCTTATCATCGGGCGTCTTTGGCTAGGGACAAATGTAGGGTTTTTCAAATTATACACAAGAAGCTTTAATGTACGTATGTATGAAGAGTCCTTTAAATATGACTTTGACAATATTATGAAATGTATTACGGGAATATGTTTTCCTTGGTTATGGTAAATGTTCCACGAAAAATAGTTTCCCTTGATTTTATTTGATCTGAAATAAAATCAGCATAATATAAATCATATTCTTGCCATATTCAAAGATCTTCATATATATGTAGTATGCACCCATTTAATTTTTTTTTTAGAAAATTTGTGTGGAATGAAACTCTTCTAAAATATGGGTGCACGAAGTAAACCTTAGAAGATTGGTCCAAAAATGTTACAGTTAGTTGTGTTTACTTTTAGATGTGTATGCCAAGTAATCGAGGTTTCTTGTCATCCACAACTTATCTCTCATGTTTTTAACCTTTATAATGAATTAGACCCTTATATCACTTACATTGCATTCTTGGACTTGAGAGCTATTACATTCATGATCTTGGTCTTCATGCAATCTTCAAGACTTGGCTTCACAAGTTTCGTTTTGCTTCTATTGAACTTGGTCCTTAATACCTGTGCATACAATTAGAACATATATGTAATAAGATGGTTCAATTGGGTTTGTCATCATTCAAAACTCAAACCAGAGGACTCYGCAAATTCCCCTTTTTTTGATGATGACAAATTATGAAGTTCCCCCTGAAAATAACAACCATTAGTTTGGGAATCTTTTCAAAATAGAATTCTTAAGATAAGAACTCAAGGCAACTGGTTTCATACTATTCCTATATATAAGCGTCACTTTTCACAAGTAAACTAGGTCACAAGTAAATGACAAACAATTTTAGAAAAAAGACTAAGTACCATAGGCAAGTACCAATTGTACTGAAAGCTCRTAGAKTTAAATATGCATTCGCAATAAGATCATCAGAAGTTGTTCAGACTTATTTCTGAGCCTTTGGAATGAAGAGAAGTATACAGCGTTGGATACACTCACTTCTAGACCATTTATGGCATGTAACCTCTAACAAGGCATTCAGCCTTGTTCTAGTTGRTGCAAAACACACAAGTTAATACGTGTGACCTGTAATCAGATCAAAACTTCACACCTGCTTTCCCTTTTTGGCATCATAAAAATAAATCAAAGGAAAGAAACAAAGAAAAACATAACACAAACCAGTAGTAAACTACAAGTTGCATTAGTTTAAGCTAAGTAGGCAACTCAAACAACATTCTAGAGACGCTGATGCTACCAAAGTTCCCGCAAGTACCAAAGCTACTAGTCCGAATTTAAGTTATTATAGACCTGTAGTAAACCAAATTACATAATAGAATTGTCTTTATAATTTAGGAAAGGAAAAACCAGAATAGAGTTCAAGAAATATAAGGGGTTAGCAACAAAAAGAAGAGTAGAAGAAAGAAAGAAGAGATTTAATCAACTCTAGAGTCATGTTCAGTCTCATCTTCCTCCTCCTCCTCGAGGGTCTCCAAAGCATCCTCCTCATTTTCCTTTGCTTCTTCTTCTTCTTCAACCTCTTTTGGGACCAGTTCTTCCTCATCGGTAGTAGAAGATGATGCTTCCATATCTATAGAATCCTCTTTACCCTGAATACCATCTTGGTCAAATCTAACCTCGCCTCTCTTGTAGGATAGATTCTTGAAGTGTTGAGAAGAGTATAATGACACTATTCATCATATATTGCATCATCATGTTTTGTTCACTCAATTGTCGCACAAAGGGATAGGTATCCTGAATTGATTCGGTACTAGTCCCTACAGTTGCTGTATCTCCCTTAGAATCATCCTTCATCTTTAGAAKACCACTTGAATATGACACGCCCTTCTGAAGGRTGATTATTAGCTTTGGAAAGGCATCCTCCCCAGGGTCTTTAGKACACCACCTGAATATGACATACCRAAATGCAGCAACTTTATAACATCAGGGTCAACCATCTTCCATAGGGAAATGCATGGTTGGCTTTCTCCACATAGCAAATCATATGACCATGTATCATTGCACGGACTTACTTTCCTTAGGCTTTAACCTTTCAATAGTAGTGGTTGTTGGTTGTTTCCTCTTCTTGTCCACGGGGAATTGGTTTGGTTTTGTTTCTGTAGCAACTTCCTTCCCTTTTGAAGCCTCGACACCCTTCCGAGCCATGGTCTTCACCCTTTAGCTCTTGCCCGTTGCGGCTTTTAACACTTCCTTCTTAATTTTTTTCCCCTTGAACATAAGCCTCCTCATCCATCACCTGCTTCTGTGTTTTCTCAACTAGTAGGGTGTGGTCTTAGGAGTTTTGGTTTTGGGTTTTATGAATTTGGGTGAAGACACATCAACATTAGTTTTGGTTGTTGTGACTGGCTATTTTGGGGTGCTTGGTTTAACAGGTCCCCTCAAAATTTTCTTAACCACTTTTGGTGGCGGTTTCTTTGCTACTTCCTTCTTTGCTTTCATCTCCTTTCTCATAGCTGTAACTACATCCTCTTCTTTCTCACCATTCTTTTCTTCAACCTCCTAATCCACCAACTCAGATTCCTACACTGATTCTGACTCCTTCATTGGTTAAGAAGCGTTAACTAGTGCAAGCTCATCCTCTGATTTAGACTCCTCAACTGGTTCTGGTGAGGGAGTCTTTGAATTGCGGGATTGTTTTCTTGGGAGTAGTAGTTTTTGTGGTGGATTTTGGAGTAGTAGTTTTTGAGGTGGCTTTCGGAATAGTTGCTTTTGTGGTGGTGGCTTTWGTTGTTTTGGTGGATGGTGGAGTTTTGTGGTGGTATATTTCTTTGAATWTCTCCGAATCAAGAGTTCCTCCTCCTCTTCTTCAATTTCATTCGCCACAACTGGTTCCTCAACCTTTTTAGTCGCCTTTTTGACTGCTTAGTTTCAATTTCTGGAGTTTCAACAACCTCCTTCTCCACTAACTTGGTACTCCTCTTAGACATGATAAGATTGAAATTTCCTCTAATTTGAGCACTTTAGAGCAAGAACAGAAACTCGAAAAATTTGTGTTTCGTGAACTCGAGAAAGAATAAGAAGAATTATAAGTTAGAGAAAGTTTGCAAGAGGAAATATATAAGCAAGGATAATTTCAGAAAATATTGTGATCAAGCAGTATTAGAAAAAAGCTCAAAAGCTGCGGTTTTGAACCGCAGCTTGCAGCTTTTGGGCCTGCAGCTTTTGACAAAATGCATCAAAAGCTGCGGTTTTTAGCTAATAACTGCAACTTTTGGTAGTCCCAAAAAAAACTTTGTTCCTTCAAATGCTGCGGTTATATCTTAAAAACTGCAGCTTTTGTATGTTTTTTTTTCAAAATTTGTCAATAATACAGTACATTAAATTCAAGCCAACGTTAATTTGTTTTTAACCAATTTTTTTAATTGTTATTATGTTGTATATTTTCAAAAATTAGTGTGAATATAAACTAAAATTTAAAGGAATAATAAATATGTAAAATAATACAGAACAAACTTCATATATATTAAAAATCTAAACAAAATGTACAAAATTAATAATGGTTTGCATGATAACTAATTATCACTAAAATTTGTAGGAATAATTAATACAGAACAAACTTCCTATAAATTAAAAATATAAAAACTACTCTAACCCCTAATCRTRCCTACGTCTTCCTCAATATGCACACCGAACACGACCCAAACAAATTTAGTAACTTCTCCACGCAAAACCCGTCAAACATGTGCTTGCAAATTATCAAATTAAATTCAAGAAATTAATAAAAAAATAGGAAATATAGGTAGATCTAAACAAAATAGAAAAACAAAGGACAAACGACATGAAAATTTCGAAGGATCAAGAAATTAAAGGACAAAAATTGAAAAACCGAAACTTTCTTTGAATTTATAGATCTAAAAGAATATAAAATAAAAAAATAACTTGATTTATAGATCTAAATGACAAAATAAAAAAAACAATTTTAAAAAAAAATTTGGATTTCATTTATTCAAAGTTACAGAAAGCCGGGTTAAAAAATTGAAACGAATTTTCTAAAAAACTAATGAAAAATTTAAGAATTTTTTTAAAAATCAAAATTCAAAAATTAATTTGAAACTGAAAAGAAAACCGAAAAATAAAACAAAACGCTCAAAAAAATCTGAAAAAATAAAAAAATTAAAGCAAAAATGGATTTTTTTTAGGGAAAATATAGATCTATAAAAATAAGATTTTCTGCAACTTAGATCTTTACAATTCAAGGAAAAGAGAGACAAAACAAAGGGAAAAATTGGTTAGAATATACAAAATTACCATTAATTTCTTCTGAATCTTCTGTGAGTGTTGTTGCAAATTTGGTGAAAAAGTTGAAGGTGAATTATGATTATTAAGTCGAAAAGAAGAAAAAGATCTAGCTTAGTAATCTTTTGTGAATGTTGATGAAGTAGAGATGCTAGATTAAGTAGATTAAGAAATCAATAAAGAAGGAGAGAGGAGTGAAATATGAGAGAGAAAAGAAASAGATGAGAGAGACGTGTAAGAGCACTTGTAGTGGTGAGCATTTTTTTGCTCAATGTGAAAATGTTGAGCATTTWAATCTAATTTGTGTTCCACAACAATAAGATAAAAATGCTCAAAGTTGATTGCTCGACAAAATGCTAATTTAAGACATTGAGCAAATGAAGAAGCTATAGTGCGTAGGTGGGGCCTACGTTGGAAGCTGCAGTCAGAATTTTTTTTTGCTTTCTGCAACCCCACGCTGGGAACGTGTAAAGTTAAACCCTCACCAAAAAGCGTCGTTTTGGTTGTTTAGAAAGCAAAAAAATAAAAAAAAACACCCACCTGCAGTCGTGTAAGTCCGCCCATTCAGGGCGCGACACGTGGGCAGGCTTAGGTAGTCCACCAATTAGAATTTTTCTCCTATTTCCAACGGCTATAATCTTTGGACCTTAATTTCGARCGTTAAAAAACAAAAATCACCAACGGTCATATTTTTTCATCCTCTATAAATAGACACCCATTTTGCTATATTTCCACACACTTTGAAAATCAACAAAAATCTCTAAATCTTAATAATTTGCTCTTAATTGCCTCCGATTGCACGGTAATTTTCCTCCTTAACTAATTTTATGTTTTTTGGAATATATTATAATAATATTTATTTATTTTAGTATTCTTAATTGTGTTCTTGTTTTTGTTTATTAATAGTTAGTTGTTAATTAGTTGTTAAAATTTGTATTTTGTTAAAATTTTAACCAATAACAAAAATGAAGTAGTATTTACATTGAAATTTGTTGTAGTTGTCATTGTTCTTGGGAAATAATAGTTTAAATTTTGATGAAATTGTTAGCATGTTGTTATTATTTTATTTATTAGTGCTTTTTATTATTAAAGATTTAATATTTTTTAGAGATTTTTATGCTCAATTACTTTACAGAAATGGATCCCAACAACCCCAACTTCACAATAAGTCTTGATGATTTCAACGATGCACTWCTGGACCATCCAAGGTTTCAAGCAATGCTTCAAACTCGAGGAATGACGTTGTCGCAAAATCCTTCCCCTATTATGGCTCCCAAGAAAAATCTCCTCATGTGTATCAAGGGAGTAACTCTCAACATGAGGAGGATATGGATGAAAATGTTCCGGAGACAACGCAATACCCTCCACCATTTTAAGCAATCCCTGAATCTGAAAATCGAACCCCCGCAAGGGCCACCCGTAATTGGTTAMTTGCGGAGGATACAACCCTTATTGCGTTGTACTTGCAATACAGTGAAGATGCTCTGGTTGGTACAAACCAAAAGGCYGTGGATCTATGGAGAAAGGTGTCTGCTGCATGGAATCAAGCGCAATCCGAGAATCCCAATGTCCTTCCACAAAGATTGATGAAGAGTTTGGAATGCAATTGGAGAAGGATGGCAAGTGAATTACTGCAATGGAGTGCAGCATACGACGAGGCCGGAAAATGCGATGGAAGCGGTCTTAATGAAGTCGACCGTCTTCAAAAGGCAAGTGTTTTATTCGCCGTGTCTTCTAAGCCAAAACCACATAACTTCACTTGTTATCGTGGTTGGGAAATGGTTAACGACCCAAAGTTCAGGGACAAATTGAGATGGYCATTGTCGAAAGAAGAGAGAGTTGCGTGTGCTGCTGATGATGATGCAAGTAGTGGCAGTGGGAAGAGATGAAGGACTGAAGGTGATGTTCGAGGCGAAGTTGCTGAATACCTCGCCCAAAGGGTGTTCAAAAAGATAAGGCAAAGCGTAACAAGGGTAAATCAACAATTGATGAGGAAGGGTCCGTTAGTGAGCAGATGAAGGTACAAAATGACACACGAAAAATTGAAATGAGTTTGAAAGAGAAGAAGTACGAACTCGAACTTCAAAAGGAATTAAGAAAGCAGAAACAAGTTGAAATGGAGGAAAGGCAAGAGCGCGAGCGGATCGATATGGAACAAAAGAAGATGAAAATGCAGTTGCTTCAAGCTTTGCTATCAAAGGGTAGCCCTCTAACACCCAGTGAAGAGGCGTACAAGGATTACCTATTGCAAGAAACTTACGAGCCTTCTTGTAATTAGTCTTCTGGTCGCCGTGCAATTCGTTTGTGTTGTGTGTTTTAAGTTTCAGTTTTAGTTTCAATTAGTACWTAATGTGGTCTATTTTAAGTTCTAGTTTTTGTTGTACTAAGTTTAGTTTTAAGTCTAGTTTTTGTTGTACTAAGTTTAGTTTTTGTTGTTCTACGTTTAGTTTTAAGTTTAGTTTTTTATATTCTACGTTTAGTCWTAAGTTTAGTTTTTTGTATTCTACGTTTAGTTTTAAGTTTAGTTTATATTGTTCTAAGTTAAGTTTGTACGTTGTTTAGTTTGTGTTGTAAGAATGAATTAATAATTTATGTTCTAATATTTGTTTAATGTTGTAATTCCTTTTTGGGAAGAAAGATTTGAGAGATGATTTATTTAAGTAATATTTTTGAAGTAGAAATTAAATAGAATTTTATAAAGTTTTTTTTGTGATAGTGATAATTTGTATTGGCTATTTTGAAGTTAGATTAATTGGTTATAGACTTTTTTAAAGTATTTTTTATATATTTGAAAAATAATTATATTTGATAAGTAATATTTGATTAAGATTGGATTTGAAGTTGAATATTTGAAGTATTGATTTTTAAAGATAATTTTTTGATTGTAGAATTTTTAGAGCTTTTTAAGTTGTGTGCTTTTTTATTTTTAATATTTTTTTATATTATAATTTTATAGATATATTTTAGTTAGATGAATGATAATATATAATAATATTAATTTGTTACAATAAATGTTTAATTTATGTTGGTTTCTGTTAGTTATCAGTTTATGAATTTGATGAAGTAAATATAATTGAAGAAATGAATATTGAGAGGAAGTAGTATAGAGAGGGGTATGTATATATCATGATTGTGTGTGTTATGAATTTAAAGATTGAGGTTTTTATTTTGAAATATGGATGTGGTGGTGGGTTTGTTTGTGAGTGCTGTATGGTTTTCATTTAGGGAATGGAAGATGTTAGATATGGTTGTGAGGTGGAATATATTGTGGTAGTGAAGGTTGGATTGAGTATTTTGTAGGGTATTTAAATTTTGATGTATTAGAGATTGTGAAGATTAAAAATTTTACAAGATGAGGTTTTTAGTGATGGTAGTTGTGCAGGGTGGAGGGGTGATCTGGAAAGCATAAGTGTAATATTTGTAGGGTTGCTGATTAGATTTGGTTGTGTTCTTGGATGGTTAGTTTCATTTTAGATTATGTTGCTGAGGTATAAGTGTGTGCGTATTTATATAATGACGGATACGGTGTATTTAGAGCGAGAATGGTACATTATGGTGTTAGGTTAGAGGACATTGTTTGGATAAAGTTTGTGTAAGATGTGGAGGGTTTGGAGTTAAAGGGTTTGAATATGTAGTTGGTGAGAAGATTACTTTGTGTGAATATGGAAGTGTTTTCAAATGATTGTGGAGGAGAGAGATATAGCAGATGTTTTAGTGGTAAGAGGTGATTATTTGGTTGCAAAATGGAGTGGAAGTGAGGGTAATGTTGATTATATGGGAGAGATGTAATGTGTATTGAAGGTTGGGGTGGGAAAGAGATTTAGTAAAGATTTGGTTGTAATTGATTGTAAGAGAGTAAATGTTTTATGTAAGTTATTGAGGTTTGTTGTATTTTTTTTAGTCGTATTGTATGGTTAGTTTATTAAGTTTGGTGTGTGTTTCCTATATTGTTGATAATAATTTTTTTAATTGAATGTTTAGTATATTGTAGGTGTGATAATATTAGTGTATTTAAGTAATATTAGTATTTGTAAATATTATTATTAATTGTATTTATATTGAGAGTGGAAAATAAAATATGTGAATTGGTGTCTGGGAGTAGGGGATAAGGTTGTGAGACTTTTTTATATGTTGGGAAGGAGATAGGTTGATGAAAATTTTTATGGAAGGAAGATGTGGGAGAGGTTGAGTTTTTTTTGTATATGTGAGTGGTTAGATAGGAGGAGTGTTTTTATGATTTTAATAGTTTGGTTTTTTGTTTTATTTGTTTTAAGGGGTGAGGTTTTTTATTTTGTTATGGATTGATAGTTAAGGTGGTTTTTGTGACATTTCATTTTTATGCAGTGGTTTAAATGGTGGTTATTTAAAAAGGGTTTTAAATCGATTGGTTTTACAGAATTTAGGATTTTGTTTTTTTTATAGTTAGGAGATAGAAATGGTTGATACATTTTAAAAGAATATGTTATTAAATGAATGATAATTTATTGTAGTTTGGGTGAATTAATAATATTTTGTGTTTAATTTCAGATTATGTTGGCATATTATTTTTATTCTAGATTTGTGAGTTGAGAAAAGATATATCAGGAAAGGAAGGGGAAATTATTAAGAGATGATTTGACTGGGGAGTAAGATAGAGATATTTTATTTTTATATAAATGGTAGAATGTTTGATAATTTCGGTCAGGTTTGTAAAGATGGAGTATTGTTTTTGACTAAATTTAATTTTTTTAAATTATGTAGATGATGTTTTAATGCTGTTTTGTTATTGGACAGTTTTTGATTTGATTAGACAAATGGAGGTGGTTGGGGCGAATGAAAAAGAGGAGAGATGAGGAGAGAGAGGGAAGGGAAAATGGGGAAGAGGAATGGTGATAATTGATTATTCTGAAAGGAGATGAGAGAGGAGATGAGAGGGAGAGGGGGGGAAAGGATGTGAGGATTATGTTGAAAGGCAATTTTTATGTGAGGGGAAAAAAAGTAAGTGATTGATGGTTAATAAATATATAAGGTTTTGAATGGGGTTGTAAATATGTTGTTTTATATTTGATGTGGTTAAGTTATGTGTGGTATTAGTTTTTTAGTGGTTTGGTTTTATATGAAAGTGATTAATTAATGTTTTTTTGTATAGTTTTAGATGTAGGGTTATGTTGAATTAAAAAGTATATTAATTGTGAGGTGTTGATTATAAATTTATCTAATATTTGTTTTATTCAGTGATATTTTTAAGGCTGATGGATGATTTATTTTATGATGCAGAATGTGTTTGAGCATTGAATAAATGTTAATTATTAATAAGATAAGGTAGATTTGACGTTTTTGGGTTATTGTATTTGGAATTTGTTGTTTATATTTGATTATTAGTTTTGTTATAGTTTTATTTGATTGTGATGTGTATGTGTTAGGAGTTTTATGAGACCGATTTTTTATATATTTCTTTTGTAAATTATAATATGAATTTAAAAGTAGGTTATGGATTTTTGTCTCTTTTTTTTTAGTGATAGTATTTTCTATTTGGTTGTGTTTTCGGATGGTTCAAAGTAATTAAACAATTGAATTTGATGGATTGGAATTGGTTTGTATGAGACTTTTTTTGTTAGGATTATCTGTTCTATTTAGTTTTAAGTTGAGTTTCATGTAACGTGGAAATAATTTTGTATAATTTAGTTTGAAATTTTTGTATTTGGTAAAAGGTTAGTGTCTTTCTTTTTTTGTTATATAGTTTGTAGATTGTTATACTAAAGTTTTATTTTGGATGTGTAATGAGAAAAATATTTAAGGATAGTGGGTATTAAGTTTTTTGAGATGATTTTGATAGGTGTTTGAAGGTTTATTAAGATGTTTAATCTTTATAAAGATGTTTAGGTAAATTGTTCTTGATTAGAGGCAGTTAGTCATTTACATGACAATTTTTATTTGTTCAGTGTCCGAAGTCGATAGTTAATATTTTTCTTGATATTTTAATATTATTAATTTTATTTATTTAATATTTGTGTTGTTATATTTTTATTATATATATTTTTTGTATTTTACTTTTTTTGTTTTATCTTTTTCTTTTTTTTAGTTTTGTTTTAATTTTTTGATTAAATGTTTTTGCTGTGATTTGTTGGTGTCGTTTGGGAAGATATGGATTTTGGTATTTTTGGTTTTTGATTTGTTTGTTTTTTTATTTTTTTGATAGATTAGGTTTAAAAATTTTTTCTAAATATTATGTTTATTTGATTTTATTTTGTTTATTTGTAGCATGTAGTGGTACTTGATGATTTTTTTGTTTTTGGTTTCATTTTGATTTTAATATTTAGTTTGCGTGTTTTTTTATGGTTTGGTTTTTTTGGGTTTATGTTTTTTCAGCGTTTTTAAAATTGTTCTGGGTTTAATGTTTGAACCATTTTGGTTTTTATAGAATTAATTTTTAGGTGTTTTTTTTCTTTTTGATATATTTATTTTTATTTTGATTTATTGTTTGAATTGAATTGTTGTTTTATTTTTGGTGTAGGGGGGTGAGTGGTAAATTATGGGGTAAATTTTGGGGTCGGTTGTTTCTAGAATGTTATTGGTTTTGAATTGTGAGTTGTGGAGTTGTGTGTATGATGTACCATATTATTTTTGTATATAGGATGAGTATTGGCTGGAATTGGAGTGTTAAAGTGGTTAATATTTGCGTGGATATAAGATGAATAGTTTAAAGTGTTAAAATTGAGTATAAATTATTTGACAGTTGGAACATTAGGTTATTGAAATAAGGTAATACTTTAATATTGATAAATTAATGTTTTGTAAGTTAGTGCGAAATATTTTAGTCGATTGTTCAATAGGTGTTGATTGAATTGTAATCAAAATTTAAGTGAAATAAGGATTGTACAGAAGAAGTGTGGACAAGAATAATAGAGTGATAATAATACGAGAGAGAAACAGGAATTCTAATGTAGTTAGATGTGAAAAAAAGAAAATTGTGATATTTATAAATTATTAACATTAATTAATAATCGAAAATATATATAAATTGTTATCAAATAATTACTTCTTTATGATTGTATGAAATTTGAAATTATGATCATATTTTATTTTATGATTTGATTTAAAGGGGGGAGGAGGAGGATAAATAAAAATTGTTATGTGAGTCTTGGAGTGATAAGTTATTTTGAGTAAATTAGTAAGGAGTGTGAGGTTTGGGATTGTGTTGTTTGGAAGTGTTGTAATGTAGTTTGGGTTTTGGTGATTTGGTTATTGTATATGTATATGTTAGTGGTTGATGGTTTTTTTGTTTTAACCAGGTGTATAAAGGTTAGTTTTAGGAGAGAATGTGTGTGTTTTTGTGTATGTTGTATGTTAGCTTTGTGATTGGTGTTTGGGTGGGTGGTTTATAATTTTTTTTTGTGGCTGTGATGAGTTTATTATTGAAATTTTGTGTGTTTAGGATTTGTAGTGTAGTTGTGGTTTGGATTGAGTGGAGAATGTATAAATAATTTTCCATGGTAAATTCAAGATGATTTTGAGTTTATATGTTGAACGGTTTTTAGTTTGATAAAGGTAATGCGTTATTGTAATGAAATTTTTATAGTTAGATTTTTAAGTTGGTTGATATTTTTATCTTTGTTTATGAATATATTTTAGTAGTTTTAAAGTGGCAATTGCTGATAGTTTCGATTGGGTTAATATTACAGGTAATGGAAAATTGGGTGGTTATTTTGGTATAATAGGAATAAATATAAAAAGTTTTTGAAAGAGGTTTTGTCAAGGTGAGATTGTAAGTGGTCGTAGGGCGTAATATAAGCAATTTAAGTAGAAAGATTAAAATGTAAAGTATTTTGAAAGAAATTAGAAATGTTTATTAAAATGGTTTGAAAGTTTTGAAATTAAAGTGGAATAAATAATAAAACTGAAAAATAAATTGAATGAAAAAAAAATATGAATAAATGTATAAAAAAATAAAAATAAAATAACTAAATTTTTTAGAATTTTTTTGGAATTAGATTAGAAGAAGAAATGGAATTATATAAGGATTTTAAGAGCAGTAAGGAAGTAGAGAGAGTTTTTGAATATTAGGTAAAGATTAAGAAAAGGGGAGAGTTGATAATAGAAGAGATGAAGGTGGTGAGGGAGAGGGAATGGGATGAGCATTGTGTATTAGTGGAATGAAGGAGGGGAAAAGGATTGGTGAGTGTGTGGGAGAAGTATTATTGATGAGTGTTTGTTTTATATTAATAATGAGTGGAGAAAGTTATTAATGATTGAGGCGGTGTTACATAGACTGAGTGAGGAGGGAAGATGAGAGGAGGAGATGGTGTGGGTGTTGGGTGTATATGGTAATTAATTTGGCTACTGGATAAGAGAGACGATTGTTAGCTTACAAAGATAGTTTTTTGGTTGATTATGATATGTGTTATTTTACGAGATCTTTAATAACTAAGACACTGATTTATGAATTCGTTTAATTTAAGAGAAACGGTTTAATAACACACAGTCTCTAAATAGGTGTTTTTATAATTTTTGTAGTAAGTGTGGATGTCAAATTAAACTTATGTTTAGGTAATGAGGAGATTTGTATCTAATGTTTGTATCGAAAGAGATAAGAGCTGAGATATCTTTTGAACCAATAAATTTGTTTAAGCTAAGATAAGTTTATATGGGCAAAATGGATTTTGCTGTTGTGTGATACATGAGCTCACTAAGAATGCAGGAAAGGGTTTGAGTATTGTGAGACAAAAAAAATGGGTTGGTCGATGATAGCAGAGTCAGCCAATGTCTAATGAATGGGCTATGTCTTAGAGTTTTGAATTAGGTATTTGGAATTTAAAACAAGTAGGAGGATGGATTGGATTATTGAGAGGTGTGTGAAAGGTGAGATGTATATTTGTAGACAGTTGTTATTTGATAATTGTGGAAAGATAGCTGATTGGTTATGTAATAATCATGTTATTGGACTAATGATCAGATGGAAATATAAACTAATAATGTGTAAATTGGGTAAGAAAAGAGAGTAAATAGTTAAGAGGGAAAGAGATCGGGTTCTAACTTTTTGTTGCTTGGTAGGTTGGTGAGATTGGAAGTATTGGTATTGGAGTGGTTAATTGATGTAAGTTTTTTGTGTTAGAAGAGTTATATGTTTGGGAAAGGTTGAAAGTGTAGGTAGTTGAATTTCCAAGAGATATGTATATTTTGGATGTTTAAATAATTGATTTTTTATTGAAAATGATGTTATTGAATTATTTTTCATATAGTAATAAAATAGTAGATAAGTTATTGAGAAATATGGGTTTAGAAACAATATAAAGTGTTGGAATTATTGATGGGTTTTTGACCATAATAATTTATGTGGTAATTTATATTTATTAATTAATTTTTTTGTTTTTTTTTTAATAATGGGTTGGTTAAATATTTTTCTTTTTTTGTGTTTTTTTGTTATTTTTAGTATTATTAAATGTTGTTATTGTTCTTTTCTTTTTCGTTATTTCGTGGTGTTGTTGGATTGGGT
>SNQN01008065.1:18773-30733 GCA_008642245.1 Bassia scoparia | reverse complement strand
GAGAGAGAGGGGGGGGGATGGTGTCCCCATCAAAAAGTCTAAAAACACCCTTAATGAAATTCAATTCATTAAACTGTAATTACTTCCCAAAAATTATTAATCATATCAATTAGACCTTTATATGGCCAAGTTAGAATATGGCAATACATTGAAAGTGAATCATTCATGAGAATGGATTCTCTCTATATTTGGTCATACTTAAACATGTTATTCATGACATTATGGTCATAGCAGACACTAAATCGATGAAAAAAATTGTCAAGTTACTTCAATTTCAAATTAATCTTTATATTATCGCGATGCAATAGAGGTGAATCAACACAAGCCCGAGTCAAAAATTTAGGCGAGCTATGGACATTTTTGGCGCCGATCGGCCCGATCGGTCCCGATTTTTCGAACTTTGGCCGGCCTTTGGTCTTCAACTTTTTTCGCATTTTTAGTTAATTTTTTGGGGCAGGCCGAAAAAGCTCGGTCAAGTCCGCTCTAATTTTTTGGGCTTTGGACACAATTTTAGGCCCAATCCGCAAGTCGGATGGCCCGATTTAAAGGCGCTATTTCACATGTCAAGGTCGGCCCGAACCGGCCCATGATCACCGATTCACCTCCGTTTTGTAATACCCGGCCAAATTATTTGTAATACTTCCGTTTTTGTTAAATTGTCTCAGTTTCCATTGTTAGGAAGTTTGGCTTAGTTGTCTCACTTTGATTTCTTTTCCCTTTCAAGACATGGGGGACACGAATAATTTCATTTAATCCCCACTTAGTTCTACTTTTTGGGGTCCACAAACATTTCTCTCTACCTCTCTCATCTATGGGTCCCACAACATCTTCTCTCTATCTACTCTCACTCTATGGAATCCCCACTACTTATTTAAAATTTCCCACTATCCTTAGTCACTTACGACCAAAAATTTTCATCAAAAAACACAAAACTCAAAGTGAGACATCTAATAAAAAACGGGAGGTAGTAATCTAAATTTTGAAGCATTTAATGTTAATAATATATATATCTCTATTACTCCGTATATATCAGATTGTTTCACTTCATTTGTATTAAACGATTGAATCTAATATGTGCAATTCTTACACTTGTTTAGGACGAGACCAGACTGAAAACAATCAGGTTCGGATCTAACGACCTGATTTTTCAAGTCCGTCCGATTTTTGGACCTGTTTGTTTTTTTTTAAAAAAGATTCTTCTAGAAACTTAACTAATATTCATATCTTAAATAGTCTATATATTTATTTACCGATTTTTTATGTCCAAGAATACAAAAAAAAGATAAGGGTAGTTGTTTGTTATTATAGGAATACACTGCTTGCTTCCAATAAATGGAATATGGGCTACTTTGGTTTTAAAAATATGTATTTAAAATCGGTTCCGATCCAAAATTAACGGTCCGAATCGGGTTGTTGTCACTCTATAATATATCATGCCTCTTACCTTAGATGATCTAATAGTACACATATGCTAGTTTATGATTAACGTACTTTGGCGTTCGATTTTCCTCCAACGAAATTCAATTCTTCATTCACTTTTAGGCATTTTTGCTTTCATTTTCATTATAGCGCATCTCTTTTCTATACATCTCCCTTCAATCGACGTAATGTTTCAATTCTCTATCTTCCTTCCATTATGCATTGTCCCATTTTCCTTGATATCCCCTTCATCACTTACAACTTCCATTCCATCTCTCTATAATGAATAATATACTAAAAATAGGATATGCTTACATCAATCATCTCATTAAATTTGTACATGTAGTACATTATTAAACAAAATTTCTCTCCAAAAACCTTTTTTGTACATCAGTTTGCTTTTCTCTTTCTTTTAAAAAATTACTTTAATATTATTTCTCCTAAAATGTTATGTAATTATTACTATTGTACATACTAAAATAGGGCTAAAATTACTCTATATATCAAGTAAGTTTTCTTCACTCTTTTCAATCACTTATCAATTTTATCTCTATCTCTCAAATTTCAAGTACTCCGTAGCAATTTTTTACATTTAGTACATCATATAACACTAGTTTTTTTTTGCAACGCTATGCGTGCACGCAAAATTGAAATTTGGGCTGAGTTTAATGCAGTAGTTATAATGCATTGCAATTGATATTCCAAATAGCGTGATAGGCTAAAATTTAGATTTGATAGTTTAATATAGGTAGTAGAATGCATTTGCAATTGATATTTCAAATTTCATTTCTTTTAAAATGGCAATTGAAAAATAACTTTTCTAAATAACATTTAATTTCATGATTAATTGTAGTGATTGCTTGATATTTGAATAGTATTGTTAATCTATTTTCTCAATTTATGATTAAGTGATTTATAGTTGTTGATTGATATAATTAATTGGTCTCACTTATTTTCTTTGTTGGTGCATTGATAGAATAAAATTGGATTGTTTTAGAATATTTCTTTGGTTATTTTTCTGAATGTAAAAGGATGAATATAGTCAATTTACAAGAGGGAACACCATTAGGTCCATTATCCCTTGGCTTAATAAATAGAAGATATGATTTTCAATTATATTATGATAAAAATTGTTATTTAAGCAAATCGTCATTTTCTTTTATGGTACCTAGGAATCCATTTGGCATTCCTTGGCCGCTCATAGGTCAATAATAAACCTCTTTGTGCAAATTATAGTCATCTCATATTTTAAAAAAAGAAAATTAAAATCATGAATAAGAAAAAAGGAAGCATTTGGATTTTGGATACACATAACCTGTAAGACCACGCATAGTCTAAAGAACCAAGAAGGAAGAGTGAAGTATGAGGTGTGTTTGGTTTCACAACAATGGCAATATTCTTCAATTTTGCAACTTTAATTGTCTCCTCTCACTCTTCGTAATGCATCTTCTACATCAACCAAACACGACTTTACCACACTATCTCTTCCTTCTTCTCTTTTAAACCTCAGAAGAACCCTAACTCATTCTCAACAATCTCCCAATTTCTCAAATTTCACAACTTTTGCTGCTCCTGAAACTTTGGAATCCCAGGACATAGGTTCAGAATCATTTTCGGTAAGGTTTTCTTTTTCAATTTCTAGTTTGTTATTAACTGAGATGCTATCATTTGTGTTCTTTTCTGGGTTTTAGWGTTGTGACTGTGTAATTTGTGCTGAATTTTCAAGTGGGTAAATCTTAATTGTGTGATTATATCTTTAATGTGAAATGGGTTGATGAAAGTTTTAGTCTTTGGATAATAATTACATGTTCTCATGTTAATCTTATCCTTGAATATTGGTTCAAGGTCATTTGAGGTAAGTTCTTCTGATTGAATTATTAGCAAGTATTAACTGATATCCTATCAATTTTTTTTAGTGTGATGTTGTACCTGTAAATTGCTGAATTTTGAAGTGGGTACACTTTATATGTGTGATTATTATATATTTTATATGACATGGGTTGATGAAAGTTAGTATTTGGATGAAAATTACATGGTCTGATGTTCTAAGTTATAAACAAATTGGAATTGATTTTTCAAACGAAATATATTAGTGAAATTCTCTAAATCTTGAGATGTGTGCATGTTGAGCTTTCACATATTGTGAGATATAAGGTTATAAGATCTATTTCTTAGTTTCATATTGTCAATTGATTAGGTGATAGTTTGAAGCTTCTATTCATATGGTTGCTATATGGTGTTTGTAGGAGGGTTCTGAGACTTCCTCAATCAGCATTGCTGGTGACTCTGATCAGGTATTGAGCTTTTCTTTTATTAGTTGTTGGTCTTAAATCTTAATGTTATAGAGTCAAATTGGTTCTATGTTTTCAATTTGAATAACTTAAGAGTTTGCTGGGCTGTAATGGTAGAACGTTAGCTTCGTATAGATTGGAAAAGGACCTGTGTAAAGTTATTAATGTGCAAAAGTTTCTTGTAAAAGTTTTGCGAGCAACTAAATAGTAAATGCTATACTTTTGTTTTAAAAGTACCTTAACGGCTTGCTTGGTAGACGACTAGTTGTTTATGAATGGTGGTTACATACTTACATCACATGAATGGATTTTATGAGTAACTTTGTAAGGTTTGTCTCAAATTAGACTATCATGGGACGTCTGGTGTGTGGGATTATAGGTAGGGAATGGGGTTACTGTCTTACTGATCCCAAGTCCTCTTATTCCAATTCGAATAAACATGTATCGCGGGGAGTTTGGTATGTGTTTGAAAAAGCATGCCTAAGGTACATTACTATAGACATTAACAAAATACATGTTAATTACCATATAAGTGTYTAAAATGTTACTGGTATTCTTCATTTCACATTAAGTACCTGTGTGGGATCCTTGACACTCGAACATGGGTACAAAACTTGGACGCTTACGTTCATTTTGGGCTAAAGTCTTGATTTTTTCTTCACAAAATAGCCAAGCCGGCACTTGGACCGTACCGAGTCGGACATTATCTTTTTGAAGATGAGTTTGATCTGTCTTTCCTTATTGCACTTGTATATGCTAACTCGAGGATGATTCTTTATGCTTAAATATTGTATAAAAGTGCTGTCTGGGATAAAACTGATCGTCAATCCTAACTCATAAGCAACTTTGAGTATTCACTCTGGCCTTGTTCATGAATAGTGTCTCTCATCAAGAGTGCATTTGTTTTGTTGAACATGAATGAGAAACACAAGAATCGTGAGGATTGGGCTGTTTGGAGGAGGATAGATGTTGGTCAGGGTTGGGAATGTGCGAATGATACTGATTTGCATGATTTCTCAGTTTCCTGCATTTTTTCTGTGAATAGAAAATTAATCCCGGGCATTCCTATGTGAAGTTTAATTCTCTAAAAGAATGGGCAGAAGAACACAGATAAAGAAAGCAACTGAAATAAGGTCCAGAAAAGTTATAGAAGGGAAATATGAAACAAGCTAATTAATGATCCTAATGCAGAGGATGACTTTTGGGAGCAGACTTTGGCAACTCTTGATAACAAGTTTTGCTCTGGATTTGCTCAAGTCAAACTTAATCCATTAACCAATCCACTTTTTGGCTTATTGTGCAACGTATTGTCATTTTTTTTTCTATACATTAACCTAGTTCCAATTTAAGCCCATCCTTTATTATAGCTCCTGTATGGAGTACATCTGACCGTTGAGTACTTAATAGATCATGCTACAAGCTTCTTTGTTGATCTTCTAATACACCATCTGAGAAGTTTACTTCCTAACTGATGCTTAATCTGGTGAAAAAATAAGATCAATTTTTTTGCTTTGCATATCTCTCTCTGATTTATCAAATCAGTAATGGGCAAGTCTGCCATTATTTCTGAGATAAGTGTATGTTGTATCAGAAACTTCTATGGCATCCTTTCAAAGCAGAAACATAATTGCTTTTAATTTGAAAGTTAATTGCCGACACAAAGATTCTAATTATGAGCTTGATTTAATTGAACTTTCAGATGGCTCCCAAGCAGAAGATACGAATYAAGCTCAGGTCATACTGGGTGCCCTTGATAGAGGACTCCTGCAAACAAATAATGGATGCTGCAAGGACAACAAATGCAAAAACCATGGGTCCTGTTCCATTGCCCACAAAGAAGAGGATATATTGTGTACTTAAGTCACCTCATGTGCACAAGGATGCTCGATTCCACTTTGAGATCCGAACTCATCAACGCCTCATTGACATTTTGTACCCAACTGCCCAGACAATTGATTCATTGATGCAGCTTGATCTCCCTGCAGGAGTTGATGTGGAAGTTAAACTTTGAAGATCTGGGGTAAGAAATGCTYAAGTCATCAGTCTACTTGTAGCATTGACTCTTGAAAAGTACAAGATGTTTCCTTTCCTTTGCTTGTTCAGAGTCAACTTGGTTGTCCTCTACTTTTTGCTTCTAGAATAGTTGGAATCTGTTTTACATGCTTATATAGCTGAATTTGATGATTGTGGTGTCGTAGGTACAATAGCATTAATATATCCTCCTTGTACTATGATCACAGGGGACACTAGGAAGATCAACTACAGTAATTCAAAACCGGCATCTGTTATGTTTATGTTCACCACGATTCTCTTTCATGATTGCTTGTTTACTGCAATCGTGATTAATTACTGCATATTATTTGTGGATCTTGTAGCATACTAACTGAAWTAAAGTACTCAAACGGTCAGAACGTAAATTTACAAGTACAAATGTACAATGCTWAAATCACACARYAGTTGTTAGAGCTGAAACTAGATTAATTTAGGGGGCATCAACTCTTTTCTTTGATTTTATCTTGTAAATCAAGTTTGCCTTTGCTTTCATGTACTTGTCCTAGACTGACGTTGTTTTCTTCTCTTAGGACCTGTGTAAATCTTCAGTTGTCAATGGTTAGACGCAGATCCAGCAGCCAAGTTGGTAGAATGTTTTGGTGTTGAATTGAAACGATTCAATTTAGGTTTGTTAACTTTTCAATCATTTGCAAAGCTGTATAATTTGATTCCCTATACATTTCCTGTAAAAACTGCAAGTTCTTATAAGGTAGTAGAAAAGATGCACTTAAATGAAAATATTGATATTTCTTATGCAGCTTAGTTACATGTAATCTTTATTAGTACTACAAACCGCGTAGGAACCTCGACACGCAGCGCTTCATATTGGTCCAAAATCAWCGAAAACCAAGAAATAGTTAGTCACCAGGACACGAACCCATGTCCGAAATGGRTATACCGGGCGAGTCTGTGTAACATAGTCCTGCAGTCACTATATTGTGACTTGTGAGACTGCTGCAAAGCTGCCATAAGGTTAATTTCCTCTGCTTGCACGAGAAAGAAACCATCATTCAACTGAAAACATGATACTCATTACAAGCCTGTTATTAGCCTTTGACTTCACCAAACTTGCACCTAAAATAACCAACTGTTCAACTTCTACTTTTATGTAAGCAAGATGCTCTTGCTTCTAGCTATCTAAGGGTATACCATTTGATAGTTTCCATCAACTTTACTTATGCTATAAGCTATGTTACTTTGACACAGGTGCTAGTGTCGATGAGTATGTATCCAAGTATCTAACTTGATTAAATGGTGACGATTTTTCACATTTTGCCAAAATGAAGCGTTAGTATCCTTACCTTATCAAGAGAGTTAAGAATCCGACACATGTACATTGTACTTGGTAATTGAAACGTTGGAGTAACTTAAGTAAATTCATATTGTTTAATTATTAAATAATAAATAGTTTGAGTATCTCAAGTTATATAATTAAATACGCAAAAGTTGCTTATAATTAGTTGATTAAATTCTTCAAATCATCTGACTTTAAGAAGTTAATCATTTGTTGATGTGCAAACATTACTGCCTACAAGGTATAGTTCCGAGCTTCTTCTGAAGTCTGAATTGATAAGCAAGAGTAGCTTAAGTTTTAAGTCAATTGAATGCTTCAATCAAGTAATTACACAAACACATTTGAGCCTTACTCTTAAATCTCCGTGTGTTTGGTGATTAGAGTTTAGAATTTGCGGTTAGAAGTTACTTTTTTGTTCGGGTGATTTAATGTTGATTTGAATAATCGTTTTGTAAAGGTGTTCATAATTGGGCTTGTTCGCATGCTGTGATTTTCTGTTTTTTTGTTTATTGTTTTAAAAGCATGTGAAATATAACATATAAAAGATTAACTTATTGGAAACATGACAAGTTTGAAAATGAAAACAAAAAAGTCTAAACCACTTTTTTCGGTTTCTTGTTTTTGGTTTTTTTTTCAGAAAAACTGAAAATAAAAAACGGTACCAAACGATCCCTAGTTGATTGTTTAGGTTTTGTACTTCATATTACTAAATGACATTTTAGACATTTCTTTTGAAACAATTTGTTAGAGGTAAGTATAATAAAAAAATCACAAAATACAAAATTATTTCTCCAAAACCTGGAAAAAGCTCTTGAACTCTATTATTTCAAAAGAGAGATTTGATTAGAGTTTTGGTACAAAACCTTTCAAACATCAAATTAAAAACTCTAAGCTCTTTCCAAAGTTTTGTCTTTCAGTTTATAAAACTAAACAAAAACATAGTTGAGTGTAATTTCCCAAAATAAAATTTTATATATAAAAGATAGTCAAATAATATATTGACAAAAAATTCGGTACAAAATTTTGAATTTAGGCAAGAGAGGTCGAAAAACATTATACAGACAAAAAAATTCAATTATTCTAAGCAAAAATTATTTCAATCATAAATTTACTTAATAGATAAAGATCTCAGTATGCATAATGAATGTGATTTGATCTTCCATACATTCATAAGGTAAAAGATACAATTACACATCCATTAAACAAAGTAGAAGTACTTAACACATAAGAAACCATAATAAAATACAAAACCATACTAAATATACTTTGTTAAGTATGCTAACATCATGTCACAAGAATCATCATCTTCAATAGCAATTTAATCCAACCTTGTACCAATGTACCATACGAAAACCCGAAAATTCGACAATATTTAGCTAAATAGCTATCTTTATCATTCACATCATATATGATCACTTTAGAGTTGATCAGCACAAGAAGGTGCCCATGGCAACTGCCTCTCTCATCAAGGCTACACTGACAAAATGGTCAAGTCCATATTGCCTTAGCAACATATCCACCTTCCATTCTTCCATTTTCGCGTAATCTTCCTTGTTATACCTTGGATAATGAGGGAACTCGAAAATCTTTTTACAACATCGTTGTTGTTAAGGAGTGCACCATCATTAGGGTTTTCGGAGCCCGGGAATTTTGTGACCTTAAGGTCATGGTTTGTGTGTTATGAGATGATGGTAATGAAAAGTTCACAACCCATTCATTCCATCTCTTTTAGCCAACAATGAGGGTTTTTGAGAGCTTTTTGTTGTATGTTGTGTTGTGTGTGTTGTGTTGTGTGTTGTGTGTTGTGTGTGTAAACAAAGTTAGAGAGAAAGGACCCTTATTATAGTTGAAGATTTTAAAATAATTTCTTGAATAGCAAGCAAAATGATCTCATGTATGATTGTGTGATGTTGAATGCTCCACAATATGGAAGGTTATAACAAGTGTGACAGCTGGAGTGTGTTATGGAAGGCAATAAATGGGTGTTAGAGACATAGTTGTTCACGGTTATGCATTGCCATTTCCATTTGCCACTTTGACAGAAAATAATTGCAAGTCAAATTAATTTGATGGTTGCTGTAGGGCTGTTAATGAGCTGAGCCGGCTCGCGAGCTGCTCGAGCTCGGCTCGGTCAAAGCTCGGCTCGTCGGGGCTCGGCTCGAGCTCGAGTTCGGCTCGAAATAAATGAGCGATACACGAGCTATGTTAGGCTCGGCTCGAAAGCTCGCGAGCTAGCTCGATTTATTATTTATTATAAATTATATAATTATTTGATATATTTAAATTTTAAAATAGTAAATATGTATATGTATTATTGAAAGTTTGAACTAAAGATAGGTTGGAGGAAGCACATCATATTTGTTGCTTATTATTCTCTTCTTGTAATATGAATGAGATACTAGTGTGTGACTCTTATTGGTTTGAAACTTTTAAATTTTTTTGGAGACTTTTTAATTTGGATTTAATTTGATTTTTTTGGATTTTGTAGAATATTTTGTTGATGTTAGTAGTTGATATTTGAAAGTTTGAACTTTGAAGATTTAGAATTTCAAACCATAAAAAAACAGTAAATAAGCTTAAATGAGCTCTGAGCCCTTAAACGAGCCTTAAATGAGCTCGAGCCCTTAAACGATCCTTTAAATGAGCCGAGCCGAGCCCTTATACGAGCCTTTAAGTGAGCTCGAGCTCGAGCCGAGCTCCAATGTCGAGCTAACGAGCTGCGACTCGAGCTCAAATTTGAGGCTCGAGAGCTCGAGCCCGAGCGAGCCTTCATATAAGTCTACATCGCGAGCCGAGCCTAGCAAGGCTCGGTCTCGGCTCGGCTCGTTAACAGCCTATTGCGTGTGAATAACTATGCCAATTTTTTTCAAGATCTCTTTTCAATTCACATGTACATGGGCCTCCAAATTTTTCTTCCTAACAAAAAAACGCACCAAGATATTATTTGTGAGATATAAAATAAAATATGTGATTGCTGTTTCTTTGAGTTGCGTAGGAACAGTAAGTACGTTACACAATCGTCATTGTGATATCTTGTAAAATACTTGTATATTATTTTTTAAAAAAATCATAATGAACAATAACTCTAAAAAATATGCATGGCTCATTAGAAAGGGGAGAATGATTTTTCAGTAGATGACATCTAGCTTAGGAATAACAAATTGTAGTTTTTAACAAAAAAATAAAAATATTACTCTCCATTTCAATTTATTAGCAACTTCAAGTGCGTTCGGACTCTTAGGCGAAATTTGCAAATTGTGTATATGGAATGCGAGAAGACAATATTGTCATTACTAATTAAAAGAGAAAAAGTATACAATCATGTTAAAGTTTTTAGTAAGAGTAAGTTGGTCATTTAAACTAAAAGTTACTAGAGATGAAAAATAAATTAAAGTTGCTAATAATATGTATTTCTAAAATGACAAAAGTTGAGGAATATTGATGTAAGTGGTTAAGGACCTCGCAATCCTCAACAAACATCACGAGATCAAGTTTTGGGTATAGAAAAATCAAATTTCAAATGGCACGGGCTCGTTGTTGGCATGACATAGCATGAGAGGCATGCTAACAAGCCATAAGCCGACCGTTCAACATTATAAAATTTTAACACTAGTCCAGCGCAAGCACGTGGGTCGGCCCGCACATAGACACACTCATTTTATGAAAAAAAAAATGAAAAAATATAAGAATTATAAGCAAGTCACGTAACACGACATGAACCAGTACGTCACAACACGTAGCTTGAGCACAAGCCTCGTTTTTTTAAACTTGGGACGAGCCGGACCCAGCATGACATTTCCTTTGGTCGGTATAGGCACAAGGCCTTTGGACTTGGCACGTGGGCCGTCCCAACAAAGCCCATGCCCACTTTTAAATCCAACTACTACATATAAGAGTTAGGATATTTATGTTGGCCTGAGTATGGTGGGCTGTATTTTTGAAAATGTAGTCTCTTATCAACTTGGGTCGATCAAACATTCAAACCCAACTTGAAATTGAATGGGCCCGAATTTGGCACTTTT
This sequence comes from Bassia scoparia, assembly GCA_008642245.1. NCBI lineage: Eukaryota > Viridiplantae > Streptophyta > Magnoliopsida > Caryophyllales > Amaranthaceae > Bassia > Bassia scoparia. The sequence continues at coordinate 19,655 of SNQN01008065.1, read as the reverse complement.
CACAGTTTAATGCCTATATGGTGGAATCCCTCCGGCCTCATATTACAATATACAAGTATACAACCCCCTCAGAACTCACGTGTCCCCTTATTAATTTATGTTTTTTTTAAATAAAAGATAATTAAGTTTTTTTAATTCATATTAACCTAAAACATGTGCAACATATCTAGGAATAAGTAATTTTTTTAGCTTTTAAAAAAATAAATTATAAAAACCAGATACGTGAGAGATAGTTGCAGCATATTGCTTAGATAGGTGGGGGAGGGGAATAAATCAAGTGAGATATAAGAGGGGTTGTATATTGCTAGGTAGGAGGGATTGCACCTAATAATTTGCCTCACAGTTTGGACAATAATTCTTTTGTCATATTAGGTTTCTTTTAACATAGRCATTCAAGGCCCATTTGGTTATGTAAAAAAAATTTCAATGTAAAATGATTTTCAAGAAAAATAGTTTTTCATGGAAACACTTTTTCATTGTTTGGTTGCATGAAAAAGGTGATGGAAAATAGGGGAAATAAAGGAGATGCAAGGGGTAGTAAGGGAGGAGTGTACAACGGATGGAAGGAAAATAGTTTTCCTTTCAATTTGAAAGGAAAATGGTTTTCCATCATTATAAAGGATTAAGGCTCCGTTTGTTTTGAAGGAAAACAATTTTCATGGAAAATCATTTTCTAGGGAAACCCAATTTCCATGGAAAATCATTTTCTAGGAAAAAAGTTTTCCTTTGTTTGTTTGATTAGAGGAAAACTCATGAAGAAAATGAAAAATGTAATGGAAATGAAGGAAGGGTGGGGGAATGAATAAGGGAGATGTAAGAAGTGGGGAGGAAATTGTGGCATTCCTTCTCTACAAAAGGAAAATGATTTTCCTTTTCCAAAGT
>SNQN01008065.1:0-15988 GCA_008642245.1 Bassia scoparia | reverse complement strand
CTTGAGGAAAAATCCCAAAAAACTTTTCTTCAATCTCCATTAATTTGGAGCTGCCATCAATCTTCTAAAGGTTAATGGTAAGCCCCTTTTCTTTTTTCTTTTGTTTTTATTGTTTACCACAAGTTCCTAATTTATTCTCTCCATGAGATTTATCATTCTTTTCGCGAGAGTTAGTTTTCCGTTTTATCGGATTTATCTTTCTCCTTTGTGAGATTTTTGTGGGGTATGTTTGTTTGCTTTTATTTGTTCATGAATATTAGCGCGTGATGACAACARATTTTTGTACTTCCAATACATTCAAAAGAGTCGATTCAAGATCTAATTCAAAACTATTACAAATCAATAAAACCTCTCACGAAAAGCTGTGTGAAGAAGTAGTGATATGAAAGAGGAGCGACTGTACTAGTAGATATCTCTTAGAGTGATCTAGGTTTTGTCAAAATTGATTTTAATTTGATCCATTTTATTATGTATTTATTGTTACTAATTTTTTATTATAGATGTTGTATAACTTTCATTTAATATATTAGTCTTCACTTGTTCTAAAAAAAAATCTTCTTATGTGAAACTTTTTTCCAATACAATAAGTTAGAAAAGGCTCCAACATGTACATCTTGTATTTTTCCAACATGTCCATCTGACTTATTGGAGTTACTAATACCCCGACTACATTTGGATTCAGATTTAGTTATTCATCTGGCTTGTGGTGGATGAGTCTTCCAATTAAGGTTATGCAGACATTGAAGCTCGAATTCAAGACCCCTTAAGCAGATATGAAGTCGCTTACCGTTGCATTCAAACCAATCCTAATTTGGTATCTTGTATTATCAAATATTAATATTCTATATCATGTGATTCCCTGGAAAATACTAAGGTAGGTAACATATTGGTACAAAAGGGTGCCAACTTGCAATCACAAATTTGTACTACTCATTCCATCTTTCCATCATTGTATGTACTACCCAAAACTCACTAATTAATACCCTCATCATCGAATCATTACATTAATCTCCTTTTGACATCACACTAATCTCCCACTTTACATAGATTGCAGTACTACATTTCTCTATTATTGAGTTTTATTGTCCTATATATATAATCTTTGCAGTACAATTATTATTATTATTATTATTATTATTATTATTAACCAAAAATCCCACGTGACCTATATATTCCAACATAAAACCTGATTTCTATGTATCAAAACTCAAAAATGGCTTATTACAAAATACCTCCAACTTCTTCTCATCATAATCATCACCCATAAACTGAACATTACTATATCCCGTGCATCCTCATTCTCACACACATGCTACCACGAACCTTCGGGTCCACTTATTGCAGCGATTTTTTCTTGACAAACTTTTCTCAGACCCTAGGCACCAATTCGCCAATTAACAGAATCCTTGGTGATTACATCTTGTATATGTGATCCTGAACTATGAATTGCTTCGATAAGCTTGCAGTTATCTAGACTTTTCACTAGCATGCCATAGGGCATTGACAACTTCAGTTTCTTCTGTCCACAATTTTCTTTAATCAATCAAAACGATTTAATCTTCGTGTTTAGTGCTAACACCAGCATTTGTTCCAAGGAAGATGGTTGTGTTTGATGGACCCAATTGCCTGCTCTTTTACTCTGTATGGCATTTCTTTCTGATGAGCAAATGAAACTTTCGAAATCCTTGTCTTGACTTTGTAACGAAAAAAATACCCTATTGCACTCTATGTTCTAAGTTCAACTATCATTCCTTGACGTATTTGCTACTATGTTGCTATGTATTGTATTATGTATTGTTTGACAAAAGTGTAACAAATGAAGTGACATTCTAGAGAACTCAAATCACTCTAATGAATAAGGATCCTATCAATTAAGTCTAGATGTATATTCTTTCATACTTTAATTTCTCACTCTAAATAAAATGATGAAATTTGTTTGTTTAATTTATTATTATATAGTTTCATGTGGAGAGAATATCTTTAGATGAGAACCAGAGTTAAATTTGACTATAATTTACAACATACACGCCAGTCACCATAGTTAGTGTTTTCTAAATTGTAGCACCTGCTTGTAAGGCTTAGGAACTATCTTCGAAGTACTTCGAATTTCATAGAGTCATCATTGCCTTGGACCAAACACTTGGAACATCGTACAGTAATTATCCCTACCAGTAATTAGTTAGATCAATATATGTTCAACATGAATGCTCGTCCAAAGAAAGAATCATTATATTCCGATTTTGTTTCAATTGAAAGCTTCATATTGATAAGTAAATCTAAATGTAAAATTCTTACATTAGAACGAGATGTTCTTTTTTAATCTCGTGGAAGCGATGTTCATACCGCGCCAACTTATCACATTAAATCAATCGATTACCCTCATATGTAAGTACTAGTTATCCTAAGATTCTCTCTGTTAGGTTGGATGTGTACAACTACAATTTCACTAAGTACTATTCTAGCAGTGGCTGTTTTTGTCAGTTCGGCGTTCTCTACTCACGTCGTTATATCTTTTGCGTCTGTTATGAAAAGTTGCCCTTTGTGCAATGTAAGCATGGCTTTTTAGTCTCTTCTTCTCTGATTAGCTCTCCAATACTGATCTTATCTTATGTTATTCGCTTCTTTGTTCGCTTCACAGAACCATCACACTATGAAGTAATGCTGCGCCTTATGACCAAACTTGGCGGCTGTTATATATTGCTAAATAGATGCGTTTCTTCCACATCACTCTAACAGAACGTTCATAAGGTCAATACCATGATATGTTCTGCATCTGGTCTCTTTCACCAAGCATATTCTTTCCATGAACTTGAATGAAGGGCATTTAGTATATGTCGATTATCTCAACTTGTGTGCAATCCCTGAGTAGATCAGGTATGAATCAACTTCTCTAGAAAATATTGGTGGCTAAATTTCCAATAATATCAGAGAGAAGAAAAATATCATATGTTTAAATCTCTAACAAGATCTTAGGCTTCTATTGAGTACCCAATTGAAGTCATACAAATTCATTTCACAAAATGTAATCAAGAAGGTAAATAACAAATTGTTGATAGATACAATAAGCCAGTCAAATGGACTCTTTGTTTCGCTAAAGTCGGGAGTTACTGATGTATTAATCTGAAATTGTCTAGCTAATATAATTTAAGGTTCTGCATGACAGAATGTGTATAATCCTGGGCCTACCAGTGAAAACACAGACCTTAAAACAAAAGTAGCTCAAACTAATCTAGCACTATACGAGTTTATTATTAATACGATTTGTTGTACAATTTAAGATAAGTAGACCGTTGACCTGGCTCCTCTCAGCGGATAAGTCTGTTTGAATAGCCATCAGATTTACGGAATTCCGTAGACATCGAAAGTTTAATAGCTTTGTCAGTTAAGCTAAATTAAAAGTCTTTGTAAAATATTTTCTTTTAATAAGTAACACAAGTACCCAAAAGACTTTAACTGAGGAGTCACTCATGACTCGCGAAACTTTGCTGAATACTTAACTGTCTTTACCTCTACACACACCTTTCCTATATACTTTAATAACACATTCAATAGTCTACCTTCTGAAGCAATACACTAAAAAAATATCCATATTTCATTGAGATCGAACCCTTCAAACTCAAACACAAGGCATGCATTATAACAAAAACACTCGATTATTAAGCTCACACATGCACAAACACTTGCAAATGTACACACACCTCAGCAAAACAAGCCATCACCCAAGAAGTTCTAATCGAACCTCCACCAGTAGTACGACAAACTCGAACATCTAAACCACTCTAGAACTAACAGCTACTCACTTATACTGAACTTTCACTCCTCAATCGATATTCTGTGGAACGCACCAATCAACCAACCTTCCATCATAGCAAATGGGATGTTGTGACTGATGTCAAACAACCGGAGTCAATTATTCATAGCAGATGCCTGGACATCAAGATTACTCCTACGTACTTTCTTGAGGACAAATCTCCTCTACAGACTATACAAATCATTATGTCTGACATCTTGACCAATCCCTATAGCGCCAGAAAGCCTCCCATACTTCTTTGCTATCGACATATCCCGACACCTAGCCTCTTCCGGTGTCTATGCTCCAATGTTTGTTAACCTATGCCTATTGATATGTCAAGTCGCTTTATCGTCAGCTATTCTCTCTAAGCTCCTCTTAGTAGGTAGTACATGAGTCCATTCCTATCACGATCAAAGCACAAGACTATCAGGACACCGGCATCTCTCTGGATCGCAGACTTCATCTTTGCTAATATTCCTAATACTTTGCAAATGCTTCAGTTGTCGAATGTATCAAACAATCACTGCATATTAGAGCATTAAGCTACTAAATGCTCGGTATGTTAAACCACGTGATGTTTAGTCAGTTTATAGTTCATTAATAAACATAGAACACAATTTAGCAATATTCTTAAAGAGACTTTTTTATTTCTAACTACCCGTCTCAGCATTTCTAAAATTCATTCCCAACGCAAATATAATAACATAGCTCAAAGACACTATTTATTCCTCATTGTTTCAACAACTTACTTCTCACAGATAACATAGATAATAGTAATCATACTGAAAATTAATTCTACAGTAACCATTGTCTTCATTATAGAAACCGAAGCACTTAAAAAAATCTCTATCTGGCACTCCATTCGCGATGGCCTTCCGCTACTTCGCCCGATCTAGCAGTCCTTACTCTCATCTCATTTGCTTTTGCATTATATCTTTGTGCGTCGATCTCTAAGCCTCTAATGACTGTCTCACGCTTGTTTGGCCGCCCAATGCAACATTCACCTAAGATGTATTCTGAATTTCTTGTCTCAAACGATACAAATACCCTAAATTTTGCAACTCATTCCAAAGACGCTCCACAGAGGCTTTGATTAGTTCTACGGCTTATATAGGGGTTTCTATCTCATTTTTCGTAAGCATCTGGTATGCCCAAAATGACGTTCATAATTTTTTCTAACATCACCATTATAATACAGTAATTGGTCGATAATATCATTTGAAATATCCCTTGGCCGACCGTTGTTGTGTCACTGTCACTCAAGTCCAATTTCAAGTTTCAAATACACCCATTGCCACACATTAGAGTGAGGTGTATTTTGATATATAGGAAAAAAGTCGCGACTGTATATAGTTTTACGACTCCAAGCACAATTTATGACTGCAGTCGAAGGTTGTGTTCTTTTCTAGTATATTAAAATATTATTACGGAGTTATCGAGCTTTTACCGAATGAAGACGAGCCACCCTAAACTTCTGCACGATTTCTTTGTTAGAATATTCCCCTTAATTTCTTCACCTAGGAAATAAATTGTCCCTTGCAATAAGGCACTGCTATTCTAATTCCTTCGACGAACTTTAAAATGATACCAAGGTAGAGCGGTTCATACGGTTTTTTTTTGGGGTTCGAACTCTGCCCGTGTGTTTTTTATACCTAAATGTTATACGATTCTCCTAATTACTGGCAATTGTGCAGGAGTTCAGTAGCAAGCAATATCTTTTGGCATTTCAAAGGATTCATCCTGCGAAATTCCGTAAATTTTGTTAACCCGGCCGTTATTTATTCAAATCTTTCAAACAAATCTCTTGAGCTGCTAACAGCAATTCCAATTTACTTTGCTTGTCTTCACTAGATTAGCAATAGAGTTTATAGCATATGCATAAAGTAGCTTCTTAATCCACTAAATTGATTGAAGAGACGTACCAGTTTATGGATTACCAAAAACGATCACTATTCAACCTTGTGTTTGATCTCTTGTCTATGTCAAACCCGCGCAAGAAGAAGATTCAACTTTTTTCTCTAGTAGACAAGTTAGCTTGTAAATTTTTGTAAGTCTTTCATGTTTCTCCTCACTTTCTTCCCTCAATTGATTTTGTATATTATACAAGTTTCGCTACTTCAACTAAGTGTCTAGCTCTAAATAAGTCTAGTACTAAAAAATACCGAAAAGAAATACATATGATTTATCATCTGCCTCTAGCAATTACTTCAATTTCAATTTGTGCTATAAATCTGAAATTCAACATTGTTTATACAAGTTTTAAAATAGTACTTCTAAAATAAACATGTTAATTATCTAACAAATATTTATTTATTGTAAACAAAAGTACAAAATCAACCATAATCACAATAGCTAAGATGTAAGAGCATAAAACCTATCAAAATCAAATCTTTTGAAAACTCTAAAAAAAAAAACTTTCATTCAAAATGTTTCTCGAGCCTCAGACCAAATAAACTTTAACCTATGTTAATGATACGTGTTTCTCTATCTATATATATATCTCTTCTAGAATTAATTTATATGATATCAATCTATTTTATACAGTAATCCTGTCTGTACATTAATTCACTAGCCTTAAGGTCCAAATATACAAAAATCCGAAAAATAATTCTACACCTGTGTATGAAAAGCGTAATCAAAACATGACACTTACAAATCACTGACCCTGCCAATCTCCAGCAGCACATCCTGGAATCTTTAACAACAAAGCATACATATACTCCAATATAAGCTTTAACGAGATAAATTTGTAATATGACTATCGTTAGCTCCGTTTTATCACTAATATACACTGCATAGTCAATGTCTATTGTCATCACAGCAAGCAAAGCAGTTTTCATTCCTGAAATTAGGGTGTACCATTCATAGAGCACCAATAAAACTAGCCAACTAAAAACTGTGAATTCGGATAATATATACTTGTATAACCGACAAAATGAGATTATAAATATAAGTATATGTGAATTTCTCTTTATGCCTAAAAATGAGAGTTTTCAAATCGAAAAACATGAACCTACAACTATGGGTGAATATGTAGTATCCTTCCAAATCATTGACCAATGAAAACTTCGTATCAAATTCGCACCCAATCTCTTCCCCAGTGGAACAATAGACTCAAAGATGAAGGCCATCCTTACAGTCACAGCATATATTCCTAGCGCAAGAAGTTGGAACTCTTCTGTTTTTTTTAGATATCTATATATTCTTTAATGCATAACGAACGACAGAGATGTTATATAATTCAATCCAACTAACAATTCCAAGATGCTTGCCCACTACCCCCCAAACAAACAATGACTGCTCCAACAGAAGAATAATAATCAGCACAACAAGTCTCAGAAAAAAAAAAATTGATTACATCATAAACTAACTAATATTAAGAACTCAGAAATCTATTAACCAAGGATCCTAAAAATCGGCCCGCATCAAAGAAATCCTGAAAACCAACCATATTAACAACAGAACACTCTGGGAATGTGCAAGATTTCAGCCCGAAGTGTTTTTGTTACGGCACAATGTAAACAGTTTCGCATACCTCAGTGCCTTACGCATCAGATAGAGCATCTACAGCAAAATAAATATATATATCAATGAACTGTTTAATGTCAACAATTTTCATTTACCTTCTTACAAAAAAATTTTGTTCTCAGCAACATAAAGAGACGTAACTGGAAAAAACGAATGAAATTAAAAATGAGAAAACAAGTAAAGCGATTAAATACATACCTTGCAAAAACTCCATCCATTGTCTTTTGAGAGAAAATAAAGTTACGGACTATTACTTCCAAATACCCTCTAGGTGTATGACCCAGGTACTTAAACAAAGCAAATCAAAAAACGATCGCAAGATTCTTATACAACACTCTTGTTATGATTTATATGGTGGAAGTGATAATAATTATTAACTGGAGCATTCAAATACTATAGACCCATATAGTTCAACATACATAGATACAAATGTTTTCTTAACACAAGAAAGGACAATTTAAAATACAAAATAACAATCCAAAATAGAAACATCATTGACTCCTTCAAAATGACAAGAACTTGACAAAAATATTTAAATATACGTAGCAACATAAAAGATATTTGACATTATCCCTTCTTTCTTCTATCCTAAGTTTTATATCAAACTGTTAGTTGTAATGAAAAACCAGAAATTTGTTTAATTTATTCTAACAAAATGCCATTTTATTTAGGTCTTACGTGAATCTTTCGAGTGGACTCTGCATTAATACGAGATAAAAATACACTCCGATTCCTTAAAAAGCTAGTTAACAGATCCAGAACTTCAAATAACTAACAACACACGAAGGAAAACGAACCAAGTATTACCAGTCCGAACTTCATCCTGATATTTGATATACTTCATTTATAGTGAATGAGCTCATATCATTGAAGCTGAATATCAAACCCTAACTAAGATTTCCAAATTTGAAAATTCAAATTTACCACTTGTAATATCACGTATGATAGCGCCAACACTGAGAGCCTTACCCTTAGATCTTTAAATCTATATATCTATATATTATTAAGTTGCCAGAGTAACTTATTCATAGTATAATATCAATCATAGGCTAATTCAATGCATAAAATCTCATCAAAATTCTCTCGCAACCTTCGGTATCACCTCTCTAAAACCTATATCACTTAATCCTCTCAAGCCATAATAATACGTCTTCATAAAAATAAGAAATGCTTATAGTAGACAGTAGACCTATACAATGCCCCATTATACATATAGATCAAACTTCTTGAATATGCTGATATCTTCAATATTCAAGAAAAAGAAATAGAAAGTTCCTACATCTCAGATAAATTATGCATTTTAGCCCGAGTCAAACATGACGTTGGCCTAATGAAGATAGCTAGATGTGTTAACGAATGACAGATACTAGCGAAAAAAAAAAAAAAAAAAAATATAACAAAAATGAAAGATAGCACGATGCTTAAGCAAACTATGGCAAATAACTTACATATATACCTCTACGCAATATTTGCGCTTAATCTGACTATGAAATATTGCCCTGTCGTGCAAGGGAAATTGATTGTCTGCCTAGTAAATCACTAGAATCTACACGGGTTTGTCTTCCAATAATATCGCAAGAAAATACATTCATCATCGATCGTCCAATGCAGGCCACGAGCTCTAACAGCAGTAAATAAAAACATCCAAAAATTATCTCAAGCTTGAACCAAATTCTCAAGTATAAGGCCAAAAGAGTGAATATTATATCAACATATATACTTTCCCGAGTAGCTCGGAGAAATCAGGCTCGAAATCATTTTTAGAAGGCCAAATCGCTCAGAAGCTTCATCATGATTCCTTTTGAAAAATTATCCTCATTCCATGTGGCCTGCAAATGAATTCACAGAGTAAGTCTATAACAGTAGATCATTCTCTCTGCAGATCATTACTCATATATATTGGTTTCATTGGTAACAACAAAAAATATATTAACTATCCTATCTTTGCAAGTACAGCTATAACATCTTAATCAATCAATATCGAATGAAGGTCTTTTAAGTACCCGCATTTAAGTATGAGATTGTTGGTGTCAGCAACAGACCCAAAAAACGATCATTACCATGTAAGTTCACTAAAATCATATCGCCTAAAAATTGAGTCATGACCAAGAGATAGCATAAAAATAATTGCGTCTAGGAATCATTGGAATGAACAAGATAAAACAAGAGGATTTTCAATTGAACAAATCAGTTTGATCTGTAGTAAATATATAATACACTATAGTGAGCAAATCATTATTACACTAATCGGATATCCTTTGGTGATAGACACTTACCCCCTAACATTAGAAATTACATCTTGTAGCCTGAAAAATATACACACTACCACCAATCAAACAATAGCACAATTCTCAACACCATAACTAGGTATAGTATTTGTGTGTACCTTGATCCTATGAACTTCAAGCTCCTACATATCTAAACGTAAACTCTGATCACCACTACTTGAACGCAACTACTATGAAAACGAAAAACTAGCTAGTTCAAAACTTTGTTTCTTCTCCTTTAATTTCATTGATAAAACCCACTAAATAGTATATTGATATCCAAAAGAGTCGTAGGAAGCTAATAAACTACATACTAATAGCTCAAACATTCTAGATCATCCAACAATAATTAAAACTCGAAACTAAAGGTTATGCTGTTATATATGTGCGTCACAAATAATGAACACAATTTTCACACATCATCATACTATCAACCTCATAAGTACATCAAATAGATAGTTTAGTTTTTAATGATTCATTAGTCACTAAAGAATTGCTTCTTTGAAATAAAAGTGTGAATTTAAAATGGTCACTAAAATATGTCCAGTATCACATATACTCATTAAACTCCCCAGTGATATTCACTAGAATATCGAATTTATTCTAAGTATGTGCGACATGCTGAGTATATCAGTGATTGTAAAGCCTTCACATATTCATATTTTATCCGTACATAAACTCTCTATAACATTTATATCTTCTTTTACTCTTAGCTGTTACGTCTAATTGCTAAATATTCATATCAATATCCCTCATACACCAAAATTAGAAAGATCATAAAAATACTTATCTTAGCTCTATGACTCAGCGCATCCAAGTACGTGAGTGATACAACTGATTAAAACCCATCATATCTATACCGGACATACTTCAATTGCACTTTACAGATAATAACAAAACGATGCGCTAACTAATCATCACCCTAAAACTCATCAGAATACAAGTAAGTATAATTGTCTTATTAGTTAAAAGTTTGGCAAGCAAACATGATAGAATTATATCAAATTTAACAAAATTGTTAACTATCAGAACAGTACAAACCAATTCTATTACTAGAGCCAATAACCAAAGCTGCAACATGATTGAAAGTTTAAAGAAAATATACAAAGAATTTCAATGACAACAACACAAATTCGTAGCTAATTATATCGAACTAAATATATCAAGAAAGTAATAACCAAACATAATGATTCATCAAAATTTAGTTCAATACCTAACAATCAAATGGTTATTCAATAACTATACGAAATAATTGAGCTGAATATGATAGAAAAATAATTTATCCAAACTTCCGAGAGAAGAAGTCCCAAATACCCAAACATAAGATCTAATCTAGACGATGATGCAATTTGACAAAAGACACCAATATTAATACCGCTAGCAGCGCCCAGCTAACATATGATACTAGCCGACCAACACTTGAGCTAAGAATAAAAAAATACAACAAAGAAGCTGCAAACAACATATATTGTTGCTTTTTGAACTTACTTATATAACGTTTGGACTTCTCTCTGCTCACACAATATACTTATATTGACTATCCACAAACAAGCAATCACTCACTGACCTAAGCATACTTTTTTATGACTCCTGTATACTGTATGTGATCCCAGATTATTATTTTGCAGAAAAAACCCCAAATTCAATCTGTGATGATCGCACGTATAATGTATCCACAGTCAAAACCCAGAAAAAAAAGATACAAGATGTTACGAACATAGATAACCAGATCTCATTATAAAAGAGAATGAAAACTTGGGGTAACTGGAGTAGCACGAGCCCAACATGATTTAGTTGATTCAGTTTCTAATCCATCGCATTCCTGAGATAAACATTTAACAAGTTGGAATTTTTGGCTAGATACTCAGAAATATTATTCTATCAGACTCCATACTAAGCTTTGAAGCCAGTAAAGAGAAAACGAAGTAAGATCAAAGCCATTTACCACAGAAAATTAGCTTTGGTCAATACTCAATAAACAAAACACAATAGATTGCAATAGTTCCACTGAAAAGTTCTTCTCATAAGCTCCATGAGTGTTATATAAACGCAGTAAATACATAAGACCTATGAAACTAAGAAGAGAAAAGAGAAGGATATTAAATCTAATTATATAAAATGAAAGTACTTCCAGCGAGTATAATAATAAGAACTCTTAGCAATTCTAAAAAAAAGACCATAACAATATACATTTCATCACATATTTCCAATATTTTTGTATTTAAATTATATATCTTCTTATCTCTATCATCTCTATATATATTTCACTAAAACACTGAGAAGCTTTTGAAAGTGGGTAAGTTCTCATTTCATGTCTCTTATCCCTTTCAAATCTCTCTATACTCATCTGATTTCAGCGCACTCGAGATACCAATGAATCCATCTGGGCTATAACAACGTCCTACCATATTACTTCAGAATTATAGGTAATATATACATCCAGTACTAAAAGATCCTCAAGTATGTAAGAAGGATCCTCAATAACTATAGCATTTGTTTTAACAAGTTCCAAACACGTGCTATACATTATTTTTTATGTTTGTATCTCTTTATATCATATAGAGAAAAGTTTTTCTTGTCACCATATCTAACATTCCCTCTTTAATATGTCATAAGCGTGATATACAAAAAGAAATCTCGCTAGACTTTGAGAGTATAATTGCGAATAAAAACTTAATAAACCTAGAACATGAAAATAATAATGAATATATATAAGATAAATTGTTTAAAATATATAATAATTATAAGTTAATTATGTATATAAATTAAATAATAGGAGAAAAGATTGATACTCAACTAACAATACTCATATTTTGCCAGAATAACCAATCCAATGGTATGGGTTTATCATTTTAAATTGGAAATAAATATATAATATTATCATCCCAAAATAATAAAAACATATAAATATATATCCAACAATCCTAAAACAATAATAACAATATATTATTCATTAGATCCTACTTAAAATTTATATTAATATTTTATTTATGTTTTGCCTTCACCCAACAATCTAGCAACTTTATACGTGGAACATTTTTAATCAAAAATACGAAAAGAGCAGTTTAAGCCACTTGCTAAAACAATAACCCACATCATTTATAAATACATTCTTGAAATGCTTCATAATGCGTTATCTCATAAACTATCAAATTCTCCGAAGCCATTATCCTAATCTGAGCAACCATGAACGGGAGGATGTAAGAAACCTTAAGCCATTTAGATGGTATATTTGAAATGCGACAAATATTAGGGTTTAATCGCAACCCACATGCACTACAAGCTCACTGTTTTGAGTCTACGTAATACGAACTCATATTACAGCTTGAGAATTTACAGTCCCGGTAGTACCAGAATTACCTTATCTTATGAAGACATTACCTACTGGCAAGCTAGTCATCTAAAAGTACGACTCACCATATAAGTGTAATGCGCCGAAGGCAGCCAGTATCAAGTATTCTTTCGACTCCAATACCTTAGTCTACAGTGTTTGGATCTTTCTCTTCCACATAGTGCTATCTATCCTGATTTAAAGATGAGACATGCATTATGGTCAATCAATATCTATTATTTGGAGTTTAAATGCTCATATCTGAAATAACCAACTTTATAAGTCAAAAAGGAACACTAACACAGCAGCGAAACATGTACAACTAATCAACAAAGTTGAACCTATCAGAAGGTATAACCTTTATATCTACACACACAGTTTTAGGAGTATTATAGTAGTACTTATCCTTAAGCGAAAAAGAAAAGGAATCATGAGTTTTTCCCTAATATAGTCTTAGAAAGTCTCCAATCAAAAAGAGTAATATAAACCAATTTGCCATAAAGATTTTCACAACAAATTATGCTTATACATATAATCTTTTAAGTAACAAACTTATACAAAATTGCATTCTCAAGTAATGTAACCATACTGATGCCTAAACACACAACTATTGATAATTCTCAACACACAAGAGAATCAATACGTCGATAATAGCATTTACATAAAATGTTATTCATAAAAACACAATATTCAAGACTTTTTAAGACAAAAAAATTGCAAAAAAGAAAAGACCGTTATATCGATAATGGAAATCAGAACTTCCATATCCAAAAAAAGATATTTTCTTATATGAGCAATACTTATTGGACAGGCATAGCCATGGAAACATATGAAGAGAGAGAGCAATCTTCCTCGGCTCCATAGCACGCATAATTATCAGACTAGCATTTTTAAGCAAGCAAACACAATACATATTAGCATATCAACATGTCTCTCGTGTCGCAATTATATATCTCCCGACTCATACTGTCGGTCTACTATAATAGGGATTCACAAAGTAAAACGCTATCTTCAAGGCTCTATCATGCAAAATACACCCGCCAAAGCATTCCACCTCGTGAAATCTAATAGTAATCGAGGCTTCTAGGAACAAATCAAAACTAGCGAAGCAACAGAAGATATTTACTGTGTGTCAAACACAAGCTTACTATGCACTCCTAGACTCCGCACAGTTTTTATATGCTGCTCCTAGCTGAGACATTGTAATGAGAACATGACGAAAGATAGATCAGTAAACATATATGAATGAAAAGAGATCACTATGTATATAATTTTAAGCCCAATTTAATACAAAACAGTAAGAGGAATATCTATTATTATCTCTACCATAAGTGATAAACCCTAATATTAAAAAAATGGTCATTACGCAATACATATACAAAATTCTCTATTTATTCTAATGTATCAATAGTTCCAATGTTAACGGATGGTAGCTTGGACCCATTATTTGATGAAAATACATGGATAGTTTTAGCAATATATATTACTTACAACTATAACTAAGTACACTAATTGTAGTCATACTACAAACACTCACAATGCAAAATCTTGCACTTTTGATACGCGTGTTGAGACGGATGACACACTTACAGACATCACTATCTATCACCTAATAGCTATTATTACTCAAATAACCTACAAAGGAGAAGTACCAAAGTACAAAGATCACAAAAAGTCACACCATCAAGTTGTAATATATTGTGTAAAGGAATAAGCATCGTGCATATCTTATTATCAGATCAACTGATCGTTCAGTACCTTATATTTATATGCTTTTGTACCCAAAAATTAGAAGAAAATAATTGTAAACTGTATTTGAATGACAATATCTATACCGGAAGTCACATAAATCTCTTGCCTATTTCCTTTTGAGTATCTCACAGATCACTACATCACATAACAAACAATCAAACCCACACATGTAATAACTACATCTGCACACTCAAAGAATAAAAAATTGTGCCTCACAACGACCCCCATGCGCAAGCCACTACACGAGATGTCTGAGATATCCAACAACAACTCACACAGATGCGAACACAGACTCCACTACGCTGTAACCCTCCATGATACCAAATGTCCTAAAGCTTTGAGCAAGGTTTTATTTAATTTGTGCACTTATCAAATTGTCGGAATACTCAACACCAATCTTCCAAAAAATATATCGATTTAACTTATGACCTTGAAATTAATTGAATAATAGGTACGAAGAAGCGCTATGCTTTTATAGGCAGATTTTATACCCATAAAACTGAAATCAAAACATGGTGCTAACCTCCAATAAGATAATGATGAGATATCTTAAAGTGCAAAGTCATATCATATACACCAGAAGCTTTCCACACAAAAATGGAAGTCTAAAAAGACTAAGTCAATCAATAAAGCAACGGATATAACCTTTAGCCAGAAATCCAAAAATTCGTTTCGTCTAGATAAGGGCAATCACATCAATTAATGCCTAAAGTAACTGAAACTGTTGAGTACTTACTAAGAAGAAATGTGTTGTTGTTTAATGCAGAAATCTACAAGTTGAGATGAAGAGACAAACTGCGTATAGCCGACAGTATTGCATATTTAGGATATGTTTAATATTTTAATGGAGAAATCTAAAGAATTTATGAATATGAATATCCTCGATATGTTTTGTCTCTATGCCCAACACATTATACCAGCCATTAATTAGTACTTGTAAAATTATGCTGTAGCGATTTTTCGGGTCAGGCACAGTCCCCCCCCCACACCACCTCAGACGTCATCCTACCCCCCCCCCCCCCCAAACAACAGCAAAATAAATAACCAAAAATCAATGAAAAGAAAATCAGGCTGTATTCAAAACAGATTCCTCTTCTTAACGATATCTTTGTGAACTTTATATAATTATATTTCTCTGTTCCACATTATGTAATACTGTCTGCAGTCTCAAACACTAAATCTATTAATTGAAAGATGCTACAATGATTTAGGGTAATAAAATGAAAAAAAGTGAGACTGTATCAAAATCTACATGGCCTCTCAATAGTGCTCATAATTTAAATTTATATGATAACAAGTTCTAAATATACCCCTCAG
>SNQN01008064.1:0-30740 GCA_008642245.1 Bassia scoparia | reverse complement strand
AAAGATCATTAGGGTAATAATTATTTACTTTAGTAGTTAAGTTTGGTGCCTAAACAAGAGAGATGATATTAAATGAGCCAGAATTGGTTTTTCGGATGAATATTATGACAAAGTTCGTCAGAAAATTGAAATTCAAATGATAATTTATCTAGCATCACTTGAACATGACATGGATCAAAAATCTCTGTTATAAACCATACTTTTAACTGCCTTTTCTTGCAAGGGATTAAGTACTAGATTATGTACAAATATACAAATATCAATTTAGATGACTAATTTTGCTAAAATTCATTGCAGGTTTACTTTGAGTTTTGTCAAATTACAGGAATATCAAAATTTTAGAAGGGGATTTATTTATGTACGAATACACGCTCACTATTGCAACTCTCTCATCATCATGGTTAGTCATTTCTTATTTTAGTGTTTTTCGTTTGATTTAGACTTGAAAATTTTTAATTTCGTGTTCTTGAGGTTTAATTTTGATTTTGAAGGTTCGTGATTTTCATTTTGAGTTAGGGTTTTAGCTAGATTAGAATGTGGTTGATTTATTGATTCTGGTAATCTTGTTTTCAATTTTTGATTATTTGATTTGAAATATGATTTCTGTTTTTGAGTGTTTGATTGTGAATTTTATGGAGAGTTGATCTAAAATATTTTAAGGCTATTTCTAATTAGAATTAGCAAATTGGAATATAGTTGATGTTAAGCATATTGTTTAAAAGGTTTGTTTGGCATTTTGAGGAATGCTCCTTGCTTAATTTCTTCAATCTTTCCTGTTCATTTTGTTTTTTAAGGGCTTTTCCTAATTATTTTCCAGTGTCATAGAGGAATAATAAAGGGTTGGAGGAAATTGATCTTGGTAGTTTAATTTTGTTATGAGTGCGTTGATTTAAGGAATCTGATCTTGGGAGGTTGAATTAGGGATTCAGATTTGGGGGCATTTTTGAATTAAAATTGAAATTTCTATGTTTATTTGGGTTGAATTAGGGTTTCATGGTTTATTTGTTATTTTGCTTGATTTCCGTGTGAGTTTGTATGAATTTGCTTGGTTTGATTTTGTTTTTTTTTTAGTCTATTGATCGATTGCAGTTTGAACAAAGTGAAAGCAACAAGTAGCAGTTTGAAGTAGATTTCCATGTTAGTTCTTGAAGTTTCGACTTTTTCTAGATCGAGGGTTTATAATTTGATCTAATTAGTGTTCTAAGGGTATTCATGTTATTGTTGTTAATTTCAGGTTTTGGGGCATAAATTAGTGATGGTGGTGAAATCATTAACAAAAGTGACAAAAATGATAGGTTTTGAAGAGAATGTCGAAATTTCTTTTTTTTTCCCCCTTATTTCGGTAATTCCCATTAAGGCACATTTTGATTATGTAGTATTATGAGGGTGTTTGATGTATTGATTATATTGGCTTTGCATTCTGAAATTAATTAAATTTCTGCTTACTTTACAATAGAGAATTAGTGAAGTTGTTTGTCGATTATGCAAATGCATCGGAACTCGTGATCCATTGTTCAAGTCATCCTGAAGAAGGAATTTGAGCCTGGAATCTAGCGTATGTGTAGGGCAAACTAGCGTTGATAGGTTGCATGCAAATTTGTATGGGATAGATTAATGTTAGTAGGGTAACTTGATTTGGATTTATACTTCATTGCGTAAGTTTCCTGTTTCCTTAACATGATAGAGTTTGGACTACTAGCTATATATGTTTTCATTGCATGAGGACGTGTGATGTGATTACTGAGGACGTATGGGGTGCGGATAGATTGAGTTATGTCTCATACCTTCGTATGGGATAGCAGGCAATGGAGAGTGGGTGCTTATAGGAAGTGATTAGACTTAAGAGAATGGAATCCCACTTGGGAAGGTGTGCTTGTAATGCAATTTTGTTTACTTGTATGAATTTATGTCCATTGCAACAGAAATGCATGTCTTATTCTCGTATCATTTATTGCATTTTATAAAGCTAAATTCGATTGCAATGTAACAAAATTGTTCTTATTAAACCTGATTGTAGATCCTTTCATTGCAAATGCTAAGTCTTAACAAATTTAAAGTCTTTTAGTGCTTGGCATTCATACATGGAATGTTTGTTCCATTCTGGCATACTACTTTTGTTCTCCACCAGTTACTAAGCTTTTTTCTTATTCTTTGAGAAAAAAGCTGCAATTCATGATGATAATTATTTTAAAATAATGCATTCTAATCCAGTAATTGTCGAGCTCTATTAGTCTCTTTTTTGTAGATGTTGAATTGTTTCAATGGGTGTTACTGACAAGAAGCCCATGGTTGATCGGAGTTACTATAGTCTAAGTCCATAACAGGGGCAGTGGGGGTTAAAATTTTGAGTTACTAGAGGCATTGGTGAGAAGTCTCCGAGTGGCAGAGAATTGTTCAAGATTATGACAATGCGAAAGCGAATGATCTGTGGGGAGACTCTGGCATGATTTTTGACTCTAAATTGTTAATGGGTAAAAAAATATGAAGCATTTTGTTGATTGAAAAGAAGAATACTAGCTGATTGTATTGCTAATGATTGCTTTAACAATACAGAACAAAAACACAAGGTAAAATAACGGGATATGTACTCTGCCTTTGCCTGCTATATTTTCGAGTTTTTACTATTTGTATGTTATTGACCTCAGAGTCCTTTCACTATCCAGTCTTAAGAACTAACAAGTGCCTGTTAATAACATATGATGTTTTTTGCCACATTCTTCTCTAAGAATAAGCCTCTTTCTCTCTTGAGTTTTCATTGAATGGATTTTTCGATTGTAATTTCATGTAACGGTTTGCAATTATAAACATAGGTTTGAACTTAAGAAATTAGCAGCATCATTAGGAGTATTTGTCATGTGAATTTTGTAGTACAAGTTACAAGTCTATTAGATTAATAAGATACCATTAAATTAGAAACTYTATTATATGTAAGGAAACAATTTGAAAAGCTAGCTTCTTCTTTTTAATGTGTGTACARTGTGCCGTCGGAATCCACAGCTTTATCAATTGCATTTGTTCATAGTTATTAATTTAGTAACACTGCACTTGGCGATTTGTGCAGAACATATACAATCTTGCGAAAATTGTAATGCATTTAAAAGTACAATTTTTTTTAGTGTCTTCCATGAAGGATGGTTTGGTGGTTGATCATAGGTAGTAGGATATTGTACAGGTGTCAGAAGGGATATTTTTACTTGCAGAAGCATGACCTTGTGAATGTAAAGCTAAAATGGGTCAAAGATAGGACTCTCGATGCAGCTGTGGTTGGTTAGAGGGATCTTACGGCAGCTTGCATCCTTATGTCTGTCATATTCTCTGATTCTGAGGGCTGATTTTGAGGGTTGTCTTCCAATCTACCATCTTAGACGCTATCATGGGCAGCTTGGTCTTCCTGATGAACTKAAGCTCTCGTCCTTCATAAGGAGATACCAGAGTATCTTTCACGAGTCCTCTTTTCCTTCAATGCATGAGAGCAAATGGTTACTTGGTTGAATTTGTATTGAAACAGCCGAAAGATTTATTAGTATCTGATATTTTTAGGTAATAACTCATCCGCAACATGATTTACTTTTTTGTTCGCTTTCTCCTCTTATTAAACGTTTAGCTTAGTCTTCTCAAAACTTATGCAGATTGTGTTTTATTTGTTTGTAAGAAAAAYCCTGTTTTAATGTTTTTGACAGGAGTTTTGAGAAGACTAAGCATTTTATATGATTCTCAAATGGTCTTTAATAAAAAGATCAAGCCGGATGCTTGCTCWTTTCTGATTGGTGGAGTGATCTTATTGTATGTGGTCGATTGTATACAATCAGCTTGATGCTAATTTCATCAAGCAACCTCAGTCCATGTTCTCCACCAATGATTATATTGTTTTCTTATGTTTCTTTTATTTCATTGATTATCCCAACTTTGCAACCCTTTAATTATGTTATGCTTCTTTTTGTACAGGAGTTTTGGTGCAAAATCACTTGCTAATGCACAAGCTGCAGGAGATAACAGGACCAAAAAAAGGTCTAGAATCAACTATTCAGAAATTAATTGGTAGTAAGCTATTATGTCCTGTATTTTAGTTTGAAGTACCAATAAACGTTTTATGTCAGCTATTATAAACGTTTATAGTTTGAACAGTACCAATAAACGTTTTATGTCAGCTATTATGTCCTGTATTTTAGTTTTGTGTTATGCGAATGAATTAGTGTATGATTTGAATTTTAGCTCTAAATTAYTGTATGATCTGAATTTTAGTTTTAAATTAGTGTATGGTTTGAATTTTAGTTCTGAAGTGTATGGTTTGAATTTTATGATAATTTTCATTATTTCAATTCTGAATGATGTATGATCAGAATTTCAGTTGTGTTTCTGATTTAGTTGCATTTCTCTTTGTCTCAYTGCACGGCTAATGATGAGAATTATGGGAGTGTACATGTTGCTCACAATAAGCATGTAAATAAAAGCTCTAAAAATGAGTAGATGTGCTGCTGCCACAACATCAGTTACTCAAAAACTGGTAAGACATAGAGACATACTTCATAAGTTCACCCTGGTATATTTGATTTGTTGTTTTGTTGGGAACTCTTTGAATTGATGCGTTGGTGCTGCTATTGTTGCGTTGCTACTGCAGTGTGGTTGCTCCTAATATCATTGTTTGGGTTTCGGTTTTTTAAGGTATTCTTCTCTCCCCTCTTCTTTCCCCAATTTTGTGTTGATTTCTTAATCTATTGATAATTTTGTTCCATTTTTTCAGTTTTTTCGTTTTAATTATCATGCTAATTTTTTTTCGGTTTTGTGTGAATTTTGTTGGAATTATTTATGAGTTTCGTGTTGAATTGTTGTTTGGGACATTATTGTTCTTTGGTTATGGGACAGAATTAGCTGTAGTTGTTTAGACTTTTAGAGCTGAATTTGAAGTCCAACAATGAAATACTTCGTATAATAATTAAACTACAACAAATCATAACACACATTGAAATCAAGTAACCATATTGACTGTGATTCCAAGTGTGAAAGGCATAGGAAAGAGGAAGCGAATAACATACCCGGTTTTAGAGAAATATCAACTTTTTTTTTATGGGAATGCTCCTTTATGAATTTCTTACTCTTTATTTCTTCCTTTTTATTACCCTTATATTTTTATTTTTTATTTTCATGCTCCAGTTAATTGGCCTAGAACTAATGGAAAGTGTTGTATTCTCTAAGGTTGTGGACACTCCTTACTACTCCCTCCGTAACACTATTCTCGCAACGATTTGATATAAAGTAGAGAAGAAAAATGTCTAATCGTTGCGAGAATTGTGTTACGGAGGTAGTACAGGCTGAGATCTTTGGTGAGTAATATTATATAATCATGATCATGCAGCCACTCATATTTGTAGGAAGATCGTTGCACTATTTTGCAAGCCAGGGCAACTATGTGGACTTCCTTTGTTTCATTTTATAAGTCATTGTGTGCTTGAATGTTTAATTTGGCCAATAATATTTCAATTCCTTTTACTTTGATAAGTTCTCTCATTTATTTTTTAATCCAATAATTAGAGTAGGAAGGAGACTTAATTATTTATGATGAATTTAAAGATAGAATTTAAGTGACAACTTGTAGGATGGGTTCGATTAATGTACCGATGACATTGATAAGGCAATATTAAGGCCTTGCAGCATATGTGAGATTTTGAGCAATGTATCAAATTATTTACCGTAATAGGCCTAACCATGCGATAACCACTCAGATAACAACTCAGCAAAGTCAGTATATTATACTTTGTTACCTTAAATATTTTAGGAAAATTCTCATTGGTATGTCTCATTTGATTTTGCTAGCCAATTTGTAATGACCATGAGAGCACATTCGGCAWACTCAGAATATTGTGCTTTGTTTCTTCGATATATATGTTTCTTCTAAAGTCTAAATTGACAATATATGTTTATTTCTTAACAGATAGCATGGTTTGAGATGAAGGAAGAAAAGGGATACGGCAAGCATTAATTAGGTTTTAGGAGATTCAAGCACAAGTAGTTTAATAAGTATTATAGTAGCCAAGGCTCATAAACTTGTACAAGTAAAGTTCTTATAACAAAAAAAGTATAACAAACCTTCTATTACTATATAATGTTGTATTATGCATAATTGATTGTTTTTATAATACACTTGCGTTTAACAAACCGTCCGAGGTCACGGTGCAACGGCTAGTATGATTTGAAATTGGAATGTGTTTATATGGAAAATTGTTTTTGGAAATTATATTTTTGCAAAGATTTTTATATTGGATAATATTTTGTATGGAAGTGTTTTTATACTTGAAAAAGTTTCCTATTGGTAAAATATGGAATATTTAATATCATGAAATATTTTATATGACATGTAATTTGTACTTGCATCTTTTGCTAATTCGTACTTTAATATTTTGGTTTTCTCTCTATTTACCTTATGGTAAATAGATGTGATATATATATGCTGGAATATGAGCTCAACATACGCATGGGGAAAAGGGAGATTCCACCTAGATCTAGGGTTTAGAAAATATGGATATTGGTTTATTTTGTATTTTGAAAACAATTAAATAATTTGATTATTCTTAATAAGAGAAAAGATTTTCCGCTTCATTATTTTGGTAATTGTTTTGGAAGCCGTATGTATCACGTGGCGATAATACCCTCAACTCTATTTCTATGGTATTTTGTATGTATTTCCATAGAGGGAGATTTAGGGATGATTAAAAGTGGCATCATTTTAAAAGCTAAGATAATAAACGATCTTGAAAATAATAAAATAAGGGGGTAGACATAAGATGGGCATATAGGATAGAGGGTTCGCATATTTTTGGAAAGAAATAATATTATCAATAAAACCTAGTTTCTTATTTGAGGAAAGATGACTAATTGAAGATTGAATTTAGGGAAATTTCCTCAATTAACCCTGAGGTTTGCCTAATAGCTCTTATACACCCGAGGTTTCAGGATAGGATCAGGTAACCCTGAGGCCAGTGTATATAGCTCACGTAACCACGACGATTCGATCGGCGACCAACATAGTCCAACTAATATGGCGAACCAAAACGAATTGAAGGCAAATGGTGGTCGAAGTTTTCTGGGTAATGTTTCTGGTACGAACCAAAAGAATGCAATTGACGAACATTGAAAATTAACACACGCACATGATTTCTGGGTTTGAACCATATCAAAGGTGATTTGAAGAAATTGAAGGCGAATCGACCAACTTTGGGTAAAACAACCAAAATCAGATTCGAATTGCTGGGTTAAATTTATGCGAATTTGTGTTGTTCGAACTATTGTTGTTGTTGCTGTGTTGTGAATTCTTGGAAAATTCTGGGTTGGTGGTGCTCGAAGGAGGAAGGAGGCGATGGTGGTCATGGAGGTCATTGACTAGAGGAAGGAGGAAGAAGGTAGAAGGTAGGGGGTTAATTAATTAGTTTCAATTATTTATCTAATTATTTTAGGTGTTAAATAAGGCAATTAGTTAGTGTAAATGTTAAATGGATGGAAAACTAACGGCGTCAGTTTTTTTTAACGAAAAAAGTAATGGCAAGGTTACGTGAGCTATTATACCCTAACCTCAGGGTTACCTGAGGAAATTTCCCTTGAATTTATTGAGATCTGTCTAGGATTGTAGTTGGTATTTAAGTTAGCCAATAGTGTCYTACCTCTCCTACCTGGGATCCCAATGATTTGATCTCCACTTGTTACAATCTAGTACTCACAATATTTTTTACAAAGGAAAGAAAAAGTATGGGGAATATGTTTTGGGCTTTAAGGCCCGAATATTTGTTTGGTGTGATACACTATATTGGAATGATGGTCCTCGTGGCAATGGTGAAAATGGTTGAAATATGATTGATTGATTCACTTAATAAGTGCATGTGTTTGTTCAGATGTTTAATTTATCACGTGCAAACCATGTCGTGCAAAGTTTAGTGTAGACTCCTCATGAGGTCGTAGAAGACTTTGTGGAAAATATGCTTATGCTAACTAAGATGTAGGTGAACTGTCATAACCCTATGTTTAAGAAATAACCTTGGATTTCTTGCTTTGTGTGACCCATTTGCCCGAAACCCCTAAGTATGCCCTATTAATTTCTAAGTATCATGATGTCCTTCTTGAAAATAATACCTACAATTATGAAACAATTGTCATGAGGGAGTGTATTTCGGAACCTTACAGAACTTTAAGACTGACCTTCATTACCTTGAACTTTGGGCAAGTCAAAGAAGCGATGAGAGTATTCAAATTTGTATGGAAGAAGGYAGTGATGAATCCGAGTTAGAAAACTCAACTATGTCCACAACAATAACCAAGTCCCCAGAATACCATGTTTCTTCTCTTAGAACCCATAACCCTAATTATTCTCCTTCACCATCTCTTGAGTGAAGAAGAAATCGACTTCTATTACCGAGAACTTGATGATGCCATTGACTAAGCTATGACACTTATGATCCCGAAGAAGAGGAAGCACTCGAAGACTACTAGAGTTAGATGACTCAAAGTTTATTTCACTTAGAGAAATGTGTTAGAATCCATTTTGATGTTATAAATGTCAACTTGTTGACAATAGTTATTATTTGATGTAGTAGTTAACGTTTTGTTATGTGAATCTATGTAAGAATCAAGTTTTATGAATAGAAGTGCTATTTCTTTTAAATTTGTGCAATTAGTGAAAGCTTTGTAATTTTCTTATTTAGTCCAAGTWATTTATATTATTCAGGAATGGCTTTAAACATAGTCCCCAAGGGAAGTAAGGATCCAGTCTAAATCGCTAWTAGGAAGTTGGCTAAGACTTTGAGAAGGCAATTAATAACTAGCCTAGTAAGGTGGAAAACTTTTGTGAAGTCTTTAAGAGMTTAGCCGCAGCTAAGTCAACCAATTKCCTTGGTAAGGAACACCCAGCTAGCTGCGAGAATTGGCTTAGTGAATTCTATAAGCTTTTCGATGTTATAGGTTGTCCCGAAAACCTTAAGATAAGTAATGCTGCTTGCTATCTAAGAGAATGAGCAMAATTATGGTAGAGTAAAAGAAAGGAAGAGTTGTTGAGTAACCCCGCTTTTGGGTGGACAAAATTCAAGGAAGCTTTTCGAGCTAAGTTTTACCCAGCCCATTTRAGGAAGCAAAAGTGTATGGAGTTTACGAACCTTAGGATGGGGAATATGACCATTACAGAGTACTATTCCAAGCTTCTAGAGCTAATGAGGTTGGCACCAGAAGTAGCACCTATCGAAGCCTTAAATGCACAGAGATTTATAACCCTCCTTGGCTTTAAGACAAACCAAGCTCGGTGACAACACATAGCTCAAATAAAGAGCTCAAAGAATAGCATAGAGAGACTTTAAGAGTGAGGTTAAAGCACAATACACTAGACATCCAAAATGAACAATTGTGACTTCKTTCACCTTTTGTGACTCAACTCCAAAGTCAAAGGTCTTTCCGGGTTGTAATGTATGGGCTAAAGGTTGGGTGAGGATAAAAGTAATTGGTTTGTGGTGGTATACCTACACAAGTGAAGTTTAGAAACATCAAACTAAACTTTGGGGATTGAAGTGCCCCAACTCACATCACTCACACACTTGGGAGGCAATTTTATAGCACGCTTACTTTCTCCCATACAACTTGCTACACTTTAAACTATTTTCCCTTTTTCGTGCATATTTTTTTTTCTTTATTTTTCTGTTTTATTGTTTGTTTGTTTTTGAATGCACTTGGGAATAACTTTGCAATACTATTACATTTCACATACACACTTTACAACACTTTCAGGCTTTATACACATAGCCTATACAAACTCAAAAACCACACTTCACTTAGCCTATACTTGGCTTCTTTGTTAGGAGAAAAACTAGTTTCTTAAAACTCAAATCCCATCCAATATCCATATCTAATACACAAAACATAATTTACTACTTTTCCTTGAAAGCCAAAAGAAAGAAAGGAAAGAAAAACAAAAGGAAAAGTAAAGGAAAGGGAAATTTTTTTTGGCCTTTTTTGCATTTTTCGATTTTTTTGTGATTTTTCCAACTTTTTACCTAAAAACACAAAGGCACACAACACATATATAAAAACACAACAATAAATAGGAAAAWCTTAGGAAAATAAAGGAAAACTTGGAGATATAGTTCACACTACAACCCGCATCATCCCCTTATCAACTCCAAATCAACTTGACCGAAGTTAAGGATACTACAAGTAAACCTCAAGGGGGAATCCAACAACCGTCGTGCAAGCAAATAAAGTAAAATTGCCATAGGGAAAACCCCTACGATGCCGTAAGCACATAATCCCAAATGGTAGTATCTCCAAGTATAAAAGAAAAATTCTAAACTTTAGTAACACATATTACAATACATAAAGAGATGGAGTTAAAGGAAACTTACAAAGCTGCATCCAAAGCAATATAAACACAGGAGCCCCAAAACCAATTGACATCCAAGCTTGCGACTCCAAAAGAAAAAATCAACTCCAAAACACAATAATACAAATAACACAAAAGCCAAATAAATACACAACCAAGCAACTAAGGGTGACACATTTGTGGAACTCTCCCCCCAACTAAAATGGAACTCCGTATTGGAGTTTAAAGAGGAACATTGAGGGAAGGAAAAGTATCACAAATGTGCACTAATCTTGATCCTCCCCATTTTGAGGGTTAGGAGGCGGAGGAGGATGGAAAGGCAAACCACTCAAATCGTACCCGGCCGCAATATGTGGTTCCTCGTATAGGTGCGGCTAGGGTCCCAATCATAACGGAGAGAGGTAGGAGGACCGTGAGGTTCCCAATCACCGTAGTAGTTGGGAGGAAAGTTATAATAAGGATTGATCATCTTATCTTTCCCTTGTGCTGCGTGATCATAAGGATAAGTAAGATTCCCTCGAAAATCACAACCTCCCATTCGATGGTAATCAAAGGGAGGGTGTAGATACATACATTTGTCCCTAGCCCAAAAAGGCTAATAATAAGACACCCCTCACAACACACAAGTAAAATCAAGAGAGCTAGGACCTTGACAGGCCCTAGAAAAGGCAGATTCCCTTGCAACGGACACCTATTCCAAGTATTTAGCACCTCAAAAAAATTTTTTAATCTTCAAATAATTTTAACATATTTTTAAACATTTTTTAAAATTTTTGGAATTCTTCAGAAATTTTCTAAGCATTTTTTGGCAATTTTCAGAATTTTCATCGATTTAAAGAATTTTGCGATAATTAATTAAATTATAAACACAATTCCAAAGTTCACAAAATTTTAGCATAGCAACCTACTCTTCACAAGGAATTTTTACATATTTTTTCCATAATTTTACGATTTATTGTTTAATATTTATGAATTTCTTAAGCAAAAACGCAAAAACGAGCACAGCGGGCCATCCTGGGATTTTCGCCTCGAGACACGCGTCCTCGTCGTCATATCAGCCATAATCGCAATAATATCAACTATGATCGTATAAAATCGCGCATCGTCGTCATATCAGTATCCTCATCGTCGCCTTGACGAACCTGCACAAGGATTTTCAAGTCAAAAACGGGTTCCTGACCCTAGAAAACATTGAAATCACAAGATTTGGTGCACTTACCAAGACTTTCAACTGACAATAGGCATGTTTCCAAGCATCTGTTATCCTTAGCAGCCACATAACGCCTGCCCGAGGCATCTATCTCGCAAAGCAAGCAAGTCACCACATGAGTMACTACTGGCATGAAAAGGCAAAATTGAAATGTTCCCTACCTGTCCAGCTCCAGGGGACATCGAGTTTTGAGCACGCCTAGRGGCCGGAGGACTAGGGACAATGAACTCTTCTAGGTCAGGACAGATCCTCAAGTCAGCAAAGGGGATCTCACCGAGGTCATAATCAGGCTGCACGAGCCAAGTCAAAGTTAGTGCGCAACTAATGGAAAGCAAATGCAAAGAAAGGTACGGATAAGCAAGACCCATACCTCGGCAACTAGCGACTCGGGGGGCTAGTCGCTCCTCAATGAAGCGCACATAGGCGTCTTGACCCCTATCATCAAGCAGGAGGTGGAACTCCACCGCCTCACCATGACTCAAGTCGTTGGACAGCGTGGTGACTAACATCTCCTCATCCATCATAGTGGCTGAAGGATCCTGAGGCACTACAGGCGCAGAAAGGCTATGCTGGCTCAGCACACGCTCCCCAAGGTACCAAACAATCCCTTGAGGTCCCCAGAAAAGGCATCACCTTTTGGCGAGCTCAGCTGCTGCAGCAAGCCTCCTCGGTCTCGCATTCCCCACTCGCCTCCATGGGCGCCACTCCACCTGCAGCAAAATGTTGTTAAAATCACAAAGCAATCAATAAAAGCATACAAGTAAAGTGCAGCGCAACTCACCTCAGCTGGGTTCAGGCGGCGAAGGATCCTCCTCGGCTYCTGAAGCCCACCGGTGCAAGATGTAGAGTCTCGGGGTGTCCACCGAATCATCACCGGCCATCTAGCGGGCTGTGCTTGAGGATTAAACCTAGGCACCAAACCCATGCCTGGAAAGTACTCATAAGCCCAAAACTGCAAGTACAACCAATGGGGTCAAGCAACAAAAGCAAAGTAAATGAAAACAAAGCGGTAAAAGTGAAAGAAAATTACAGCCAGTGCAAGGATCGCGGCGCCATTCACCCGATGGCAGTATAATCTRGTAGAATGCATCACAGCATCATAGCCGAATCCTCCCCAATCATAAGAAGAAACAGCAGAAAGATCCTCAGGGATGGGGAGAAAGCGAAGCTGAATTCTGCTCCCCGTGCCCAAATCAGGACACAATGTCGTGCAAAGCATCACCAGGATAAAGATCCTGGCTTACTGCTCATCAGTGGTATCGGCTAGCTCCAGGCCCTCCATGAGCACGCTTTATGATGCTCGGTTATCCACACTCTCAACTCGTAGGCGAGAAGAAATCTGACCCAACCACTCATCTAAACGAGGATTAGAAATCCTGATCTCGTCATCCAAAGGGACAAGCTTTTAAGTGAAAGCAAGCCCAATCAACATAGCAAAATCATAGGGGGTCACGGTCATTTCCCCCCATGGGAAGTGAAAGGTGTTCATGGTGTCCTAGAACCACTCCATTAGGCCGAACACCAGAATCTTGGGAGTAAGTGAGTATGAGTGACTAACCAGGTTGAGAACAAAATCCTGGAAGCCACATTGCCCGAGGATGTCCCATACTCCTCCACGGCGCTCAATAAACTCTCTACGAAAGATGTCACCAATCGTATGAAAGGTCTCGTACGTCCGAGTACGGTAATCGCTCTGCATAAGAGATAATACAAGAGTTAGCAAACAAGGCAAAATAAAAGACAACCAGACAAGTGAAAGCAATATACTCGTCCATCCCTCGGACGGATAGAAACGTGGTGGTCTGGGGAGCAACATAACTCAGAGTTATCCCAGTTGGTGGCCCTCTATCTCTAACGGAAACTACGCACCGACAMCATAATGGCTAAAAAAAAGACATCCCACACACAAACAAAAGGCCCTCTGGGGGCTTACAGCTAATCAACACAACCATATTCGAAGAAAATGTACAATTTCCTAGTTTGGAATAATAGGCATGCAAGTAGATATGCGAGAAAGAGCACTTCTTCTCCCTAGTGAATATATCTGCCTAACGGAATGCACAATTCCACTCACAAATTCTATATGCAACGAGGATTTCAAGATGGTGTATACGCTCACTCATATGTCATAATCCTCAATTTAGCAAGTAATCACCATTAACAAGTGTTTTTTCAAGCTTTAAGCTACTTACAATGGTGAAATCATACATGGGCATCCACATTGTTGCAAATAGGCATGGAAAGGTTTATTCTATCATCAACAAGCAAGAATAAACAAGGCATATGCATAATTCAACAAGGCATGGTCATATTAAGCTACTATTCATCATCTTCTTCAAGTAGTAAGCTTCAAATGGCATAACTCATTGAAATTCGCACCAAATTTGATGAAACAAGTTGCAAAAGACTCACATAAGCATGAATAAACCAAAGCATTAAAAAATTACAAGGATACACAAGCAAGGGAGAAAGCCCCATTTCAATTGCACAAATTGACAAGGCATATTTAAATGGCATGATTTTGAGTATTATAATTGCAACTTAAAAGTGAATTTCAAGTTTGAAGTAGTAAACATGAACTTGGGATTTGATGAGCAAACAAAGCCTTTCCAAGCAATTCCAAGGTGTAGCAATGGAGTTTAGAGAGAGCTTGCAACAAACAAAGCAAAGAACAATGACAAATGAGGCTAAAGTGCCATAATAAGGCACGATTTTCAGCCACTTGTGTACGCGCGAAAACCGTTGCGTTCAAATGTCGTTGGTACTTCTCAGGAATTCCAACCAACTTTCAAAGTCATGCACAATAACAAAAATGCCCCTAAACAAGCAAAATGGGCCCGAAAGTCATCAAATCGCTACAAAAATACAACTATGAAGCTACGACAAGCCGTAAGCGAATGCAAAGTCATAACGAAGCAATAGCCATGATCAAATGAGGGTCGAAAGCAAATCAAAGTCAAAGCACACGTTACCTAGTCGAAGTCGTATCATCCTCGCAAAAGCCGAGCGTTAGCCAGATTGTGTACACGCAATGCAAGCATTTACAAAAAGGCATTGCTATACGCAATCGTGGCTATACGCGATATTACCTCAAGTTTAATTCTCCCGGACGACTAGCCGAGATTGGATACAACAGATCAAGCATGCACCAGCAAAAAGACATTGCTATACGCAATCGTGGCTATACGTGATGTTACCTCCATTTGAGTTCTCCCGAACGACTAGCCGAGATGGGATACAACAGATCAAGCACGCACCAACAAAAAGASATTCGCTATACGCTGCGTTACCAGTATGTTAATATTCCCGGACGACTAGCCGAGACGGGATAAAGAAAGTTCAAGCAACCACCAGGTCCAAACAGAGGCATCGATACGGACACCATTTCATCTTCCCCAAAGGGGTACAAACGGAGGCATCGATACGGACACCGCAAAAATCCCCCATGAAGTCCTAACGGAGGCATTGGAGTGGACATTGAGATAATAGTACCCTAGGAAGTCCTAACGGAAGTATCGAGGCGGACAACCTGTTAGCAGCAAATCCCTAGTGGAATCAGAACCATAGGTGGAAATTCCCCCCCCCCCCCCAAAGATCGAAGCACGGAGCCCCGGTGGAATTAGAACCATAGGTGGAAACTTAAGCAAAAATGTTAGCAACAGAGAAAACAAGCAAGCAGCATGTAACCGCAGGTGCAGGTAAAACTAAGACATTTGTTATGCAGGTACCGGGTACTTTGGCTTTCGTTTTACGAGATTTTACTCTCTGCAAACACAGTCAAAGTGGGGGCTTCTGTAGATACATATATTTGTCCCTAGCCCAAAAAGGCCAATGATAAGACACCCCTCGCAACACACAAGTCAAATCGAGAGAGCTAGGACCCTGACAAGCCCTAAAATAGGCGGATTCCCTTGCACCGGACAACTATTCCAGGTATTTATTACCTCAAAAATAAGTTTTAATCTTCAAATAATTTTAAATTATTTTWAAAAAAATTTTTAGAATTGTATGGAATTTTTCTAAGCATTTTTGGCAGTTTTCGAAATTTTCAGCGTTTTAATTAATTTTGCGATAATTAATTAAATTATGAACGCAATTTCAAAATTCACAAAATTTTAGCACATCACCCTACTCTTCACAAGGAATTTTTATATAGTTTTTCCATAATTTTTCGATTTAGGGTTTAATATTTATCAATTTCTTAAGCAAAAACGCAAAAACGAGCATAGCGGGACATCCCGGGATTTTTGCCTCGAGACACGGGTCCCGAGGGAGCCGAAAATCCCGAGCACCGTGGTAACATCAGCAATAATCGCAATAATATTAACTATGATCGTATAAAATCGTGCATATATTTTATACGATTATATTACGATATTATTTCATTACAATCTAGCTATTCGAGGTAAAACAATCTCGAATATCGCAATAAAATTCGACACAATCGTAATAATATCAAATAATAATCGTAAAACATCACGTACGATTATATTACGATAGTATACAATCAAAATCAAACTATTCGAGGCAAACAAATCGGCCAAAATCCAGGCCATTATTAGGCGCAATAGCGCCCAGTTTTGGGTGTAATTGCGCCCAAAACATACCTGTTTTTCGCCGATTTCGACCCTTTCCTATAAATAGGGAGCCTCCCCCATTCATTTGGCAAAACTTCTGGCTTTTGGGCTTACATTCTCTCATTCGTCCAACTCTCTCTCGCTTTCACTCTCTCTCTCTCTCTCTCTCAAACACATTTAAACACATTCAAACACAATTAAAATGCATAAAAGCCCATTCAAAGACTCTTTTGCAATAGATCTAAGAGGTTTTCGAGGATTCTAAGGTTCGACAAGGGTTCCTAAGGGTCCGAGGCAGTGTTCTTCGTCTACGACATCGTGTTGCGACGTAGGTTTGAGGACAACGATTGCATGTAAATTGTATGCTTGTTTAGAAATTCGACTTTCTATGTAAATTGCATGTAATACTGATTAACAAACGATTCGGAAGTGCTTGCATGCTTGTCTCACAACTATAATATGCTTTAACAAAGACCTGTAAATTTCCTGTTTCACGCCTAATAAGATAATTTTGGACAATCGGCWTTAGGCTCCTAGAATTCGGAATTAACAACACATGCCACAACAAACTAGACACTATGTGCATAGTATTATGTGAAACAACCCGCTTAGTAATATTGCATGCTAAGGGTTTATAACGGAAAACTGTTTATTATTGTCTTCCGGACAATGAACTCGCAATAACTGAGTAGAGGCCGCTAGATGGGAGGGGGGGGGGGCGATGTTGTGCAGTACTTTACACTTACCCTTGTTCCTTAATCTAGACCTTTGGTGCAATACCAGACATGGAGTCCTTCGCCTTGCTTTATACAATTATAGGCAAGGCTTAAAACGGGTTCTGTTGCTTCCCAAAAGAAGTGTGGTGGCGACATCCTCTACTCATTTCGAGTATAAACACACAACTCCAGGCATAATCACAATATGCAAAAGAAGAGAACTCGGACCCAGTCCGGCCAGGTGATGCCCTAGCGCCCGTACATAGGGACTACTCTATATTCGGGGGCGTTGGTATCTAACGTCCTCGGGGCCTTGCTATTAGGGGTATACTCCCCCCACACAGGCAATTGAGTTGCCACCGTTGTCCACCATCTCGGGAGTCTAATTTGGGAAGGGTCCCAATTTGGTCGAGGATTGTGGAAAACTAAGGTAAGGGGAAATAATACCCTCCTCTACATCCTTTTGAAAAATTTGGAACTCGGAGTAGGAGGGGGTGGCAAAGAGCGTTTCATTAYCCCTATAGAGCCTTTCCACATTTTTAAAAAAATCATAAAATTTTTCAAGAAATTCTTTAGGAAGGTTCATAGTAGGGGTAATAGTAGAAGAAGAAGAAGGAGGGGTAGAAGACATACCTCCCTCCATATTGGAGAGGGGACAAGGTCGCCGACGTTAGGACTGAACACCAGTCTAGAACCGGACCGGACCGCAATCGACTAGACCGGTGGACTGGAATATTGAAATTTCGCGGACCTGGACCGGACCAGTGGTGGTATATTAAGGACCGGGACCGGACCTTACTATTCTGGTCCGGTCCGGTTTTAGACCGGCTTGGACCGGTTTCCTTTTCTGAGTTATTTTCGAATTAAACTAGTGTTGAATAGCAAAATTAGGGGAAAAAGAGACAATTAAAACAACAATTCTCAAACAAAGAACAACAAAAAATAATTATAACATAAATGTTTTAAACAAACAACAACAATTAAATATAATTAAAAAAAATCCAAGTCTAATTACAATCATCCATGACTCCATGTATGATTTGTGTCATATGCAAGGTGAAGTTATTCTATACTTTAATGTTATTTTTTTAATGAATATTCTCACAACTTCATATGTTTAATTACCTTTCATATGCTGATCCACCAACTAAGAAGTATACTGCCAAACAAACTTCCAATTTCACCGCTGCCGAAAAACCCAAATCCATCGCAACCCAGATTTCTTCAATTACAAATTTCGCCATATACAAATTTCTTTGAACCCAGATTTCGCAATTCTCCTAAAATCCTTACTGTGAGTAGCGTCGTTTTGGTGGCACGTGTTACTGGCTTCTGTCAACGCTTGGCAGCAGGTGCGAGTGGGCGGCGCTGCGACAACAGGAGTGACTAGTGAGTGGTGAGATAAAAGAAATTTTAAGATTTTGTGTAAAATAAAACCCACAAACAAACTTACTGACTTATCCTCACAGCTAATAAAGTTATAATTTTCATTTTTTAAAAAAATACCAATCCAACCGGTCAGACCAGCAGACCACCGGTTTTTGCCCGGACCTGACCGGTGACCCGAAATATCTATTTTTAATGGACCGCAGACCGGACCGGAGGTACAGGACCGGTCCGGTCCAAACCGGTCCAAAATACGATTTGGACTAGTTTGTGGTCACCCCTAGCCGACTTTGGCGACGTTGCCTTGGTTGGGCAAAAGAAAGGTCCTCCTCTTATTGTTGTTGTTGTTGTTGTTGTTGATGATGTTATTGTTGTTGTTCATCTTGAGAGGGGGGTGGAGCGGAGGTGAGCGTGGTGGCTCCAAAAGGAAGAAGAGAAACGGGGCAAACTCCTCTATTTTCACTCATTCTTGCCTCGTTCTCATGGCCATAGAGATCCTCCACCGAAATTTTCTCCATTGGAGTCCACCATGGGAATTGTGCACTCGTCGGSGGTCGTGTCATTCTCTCACATGGAAGGAGGCACCATGGAATTTCTTGTACCTTCCATATGTCCTTCTTGTTGTCATGATAATGGAGAAATTTTATCTGAAAGCATGAGTGGAGAGGGGGAGGAAACCGGCGTACACATCCCTTTTTCTTAAGATGCGGAAGGCTAGCATGGATATCAACCCCCAATTTATTTTCTCCTCCGAATGTGTGGGGTTGAAATATTGAGGCACTTTGACCACCCTCACAACAATATATAGCTCAACCTCGGTTATCTTCCCAATTTCTTGGCTAGAAAAGAAGATTGGGGCAAAGACGCGGTAAAAATAGCGGATACCAACATGAATAATCTCGAAGGAGCGAGAGTAGTTGTAGAAGTCCGCCACTCCTCGAGTAATCTCACTCCAAAAGGTTTGTTGCTTGAACCCTCGAACAGAAGAGTAATTCTTCAAATTTTTTATTCGAGCTGAGGGATCAAACCAAAGAAGTTGGTTCAATTGCGCAATGGTCAACGTATAAGTTTTGTTGAACATGCGGAAATGAACCGTTTCACCCTCCTCATCGTAACTGAAACTCGACATAAACTCAAGGGTGAGTTGAGGATATGTCAATGGTGGAAGGATCGCCTCCGGGTTCTTCTCAAAAACTTGAGGCACATACTTGGCTAGGATTTGAATTTAGAAAACTAAACTTAAGCCCACATTTGCTAAGAACGACTCCACATGAAGCGTAATCCCAAATTCCTCACAAGTGGGAGGATGGCAAAAGGAAGTGGTGTTGATTCGTCGCGTCCGGAATGAATTGAGCCTTTCCAAATACTCCCCACTTGCCCGGATATCATAAATTCTCAGCACTATTGGGGCCGTGGAATGCAAGTCTTCCTCCTCTTCTCTTGGAGGACGAGAGGAAGAGGAAGGCTTGTTTGTAGCGGTACACGCCTTCTTGGAGGATTTGCGGCTAAAGATGTTTAGTCCCGAACTCATTTTGTATATGTACTTACAAGCCAAATAGTAGCAAAAGGATCAAACAACTATTAAATGAAATAATAAGCTCTCAAGCTCACATCAACAACTCCCTCAAATTCAAAATTCTTTCACCACAACAACTTCTTTTCATCACAAGAACCCATTTTAAATAATTTAAATATATAATAACTAAATAAATCAAAAGGCTTCATCTTATTTTACCACATTACTCAAACCAAACTCACTTATGAAATTTTCTTCTAAAATGAGCTTAATAGAACAAAATTCAYTATATAAAATCATTCCCAATCAAAAACAAAATGGGAAAGTGTCATACAAATACAAGGTCAACATTCCCAATTAAAATCA
Source organism: Bassia scoparia (assembly GCA_008642245.1). Classification (NCBI taxonomy): domain Eukaryota; kingdom Viridiplantae; phylum Streptophyta; class Magnoliopsida; order Caryophyllales; family Amaranthaceae; genus Bassia; species Bassia scoparia. The sequence goes on along the minus strand of SNQN01008064.1, from coordinate 10,621 downwards.
AAATTCCTCTTCTTTTTTTTTGGCTAAATTTTTTTTCTGATCTTTATAATTTCTTTTCTATTTTTTTTTCAAAGCAAACTAGCTAGTAACAATGAAGTGGAAATGTAAGTTTGAGCTTGAATTAGTATCAAAACACAAATTCGACATGATTTTAAACTAATACTAACAAAATCAAACATACTAACAAAAATCAATCAAAAATTCAAACCCTAATTTACWAGGAAATCACACAAAAAAACTACTTCAAAAATGAAATTTCTCACTTGAAGTAAACAACCAAACTCACATGAAAAACAGACAAACTTAAAAAATATACAAGAGAACTCAAATAAGTATCAATCTAAACACATGGAAATCATGGTAAAACTTGAAAAATTAACAAACCAAGCATCCAAATTCAATAATAATTCTAAAAAATGATTAAAAGAAGGGATTAGAGAATGTTACCAAGCTTGAAAACCAAAAACTTAAAAGTTTTTCCAAATCTCAAGCAAAAACCCACAGAAATCCAAAGTGCTCGGAAAAATGAAAATTAATTGAGGGGAAATGTAGAGGATGGAATTTTTTGAAGTTTGGTGAAAATTTTGTGAGATTTGGTGAAGGAATGAGTGAGATATGAGGATTTGAAGTTTAGAAATGTGATGAAAAATGGTGTTTTGGGTTTGAAGATTGAATAAGTATGTGAATGAGTTTGAATGAGTGAAATGGCATGGAAAAGAAAAATTAAAGATAAGGGAGGAGTGAGGATGGGCCGTAAGGTGTGTGAGGTGGAGGGGGGGGGGGGGGGGCCGGTAAAAAGAAGAGAAAAGGAAGAAAAAGAAAAAGAAAAAGGGAAAGAAAGAAAGAGCGGAAAAATGTGGGAGGGGGGTTATTAATAATTTTTCTTTTGTTAGAAAATAAAACTTTCTCTTTTTTAACTCCCTCTAAAATTGTTAACCCCTTTTATTTCACTCTTATTTTCACCCCTGTTTTTTTTCAATAATTTGGAACCCTTTCAATTGCAAACAAAGGGCCCCAAGTCAAAACAAAAATCAACCATACACCTCCAATAAGCCCAAACAACCACCGAAAAGCACAAAACACACCATCAACACTCAAACTCACAAAAATAAAAAATCTACTCACTTACACCACCAACCTTCCTACTCAACACAACCAACAAACCAATGGATCAAAAGGTATCAACCTTGAGCAAAACAAAAACTAAAAACCAAAGGATTATATACAAGCACACAAACAAAAACAAATATCAACTCACACCAAACACCCAACAAAAAAGCCCTTCGCGAATGGGCTAAAACACAAAACAAGAGAGAAGAGGCCGAAGCCCTCGAGGTGCCTCCCAGAATTGCTTCTTTAACGTCACTAACTTGACGCAATAAACCCATCAAGGGGGGTCTTTCAAAACAAGTAAACGGAGTAGTGCACTAGGCACTTGAGCACAATCATCATGCATGTAGACCAAACAATCATCAAGAGATATCTTAGAAGAGAATTGAGCATTCCTCAAGTAACGTACTCATAGGTGATTTTCTTCTTTTTCTTGTCGTTTCGGGCCCTACAGACTTGAACAAATGATGGAGTGCCCAAGCTAAACACCTTACCATCCTTCTCAAGCTTTGAGAGTGGAGAATCGCAAGAGCTCTCACTTGGATCGACAATACCCTTACGATCTTTGGTTTGCTCTTTGTGTGTCCTTTGGTTAACGCCATCACCTACCTCACATGGCCACAAAGACGTAGTAGCACAAAAAGGGTTAGCATCAAGCATACTGCCAAGTAAATCACAAGGATGAGAAGAAGAACCAATCATGTTACACTTACCATCAAGTGACTTAGCAACCCCTTTCTTACGAAAGGTTAKCTTTTCCTTGCCCACCGTGAAGCTAATGGTGCCTTGCTTGACATCAATGCAAGCACCGGCGGTGGCTAGGAAAGGTCTCCCCAAAATCAAAAAGATATCGGAGTTGCTTGCCACATTAACACCACAAAGTCATTTCCAAACATATGACTTTCGTACCAACTTTTAGAATCGCATTTTCGGCTACTCTAACCGGGACTCGGTTGGTGCCGTCCGCAAATTGCACGGTTGTGGTGGTGGATTTTAGAGTAGCGAGACCTAGCTTTAGGAACACCAGTATGTCATGACACTTATCCCCACACCTAAATCACATAAAGAATCCTTGACTAGGACACCATTGATTGTGCAAGGGATGGAAAAGGTGCCCGGGTCCTTAAGCTTTTCCGGAATAACTATTGGGGCATCAATTTTGTTTTCTTACTTGCTCTTTTCCCCTTGCTTTTAGTGTTCTCAAAGGAATTGGGAGAATTTTGGCATCTCACACTTCGCTRCCTTGGGTGAAAGTTTAGAATGGTGTGCTTGGAGCATTTGGAAGAATTTCCCAAARATAGAGTTAAGGAATTGCTCCGTGTTTGGCATTTTGGATATGACTTTTAAGCTCAAAGGGTCTTGCCCAACACTAGGCTAACCTCACTCAATCGCCTTGTCCTTATTCCTAGCACTCTTRTTTTTCTTTATTCTTTTTTTCTTCTTCGCATCTTTGACCTTTTCATCCTCAGTTTTGCTCATGCGGCCAACCTCACCACCATTCATTGCTTTCACTTCCTTTGTTTTTTTCACTCACCTCTCCTTTATCAATCTTTATTTTCTTAACATTCTCTCCTTGATTGCTCTTTTCTTGCTCATTAATCCTTTACCTCAATGGTTCTCTCTCCACTTCACCCTTTAACTCACCCTTCACACTAACTCCCTCATCCTCCTTTGACTCCATCATGTGTACTCCATCATTTCTAGAATTGGAGGTATTTGGTTGAGATTGTTGGATGTACTTGGGTGTTTGTTGGGCTAAGTTAGCCATTTTACCCTTAGGATCTTTCAACTTAGCTTAGAATTTTTGCTTATCCTCTTTCGGAAACTCTTGGTCTTTAGGGTGTTGAATGATAGGGATGTTTTGGTTTTGAGTGGGAAGTGGATGGAAATTTTGTGGGTTTTGAATGTTATTGAATTGGGGTGGAACTTGATTTCCTCTTTGCCCCATGAATTTCCCTTACATGCCCCCTTGGAAATTGGGATGTTGGTAGTAAGGATTGGGTTCAGTGGCTTGGAAAGGGGCTTGGGCATTGGAATTAGTATAACCACCAGCATTTTCTTGGTAGCCAAAGTTAGGGTTGTTCCCCCTAAAACCACCTTGCCATTGCGGATTAGGAATTTTGTTACTAAAACCATAGCCTTGATTCACAAAGCTTTGGTTTAGGTAACCAAATCCTCTTTGTTTGAATGGTCTCTGATTACCATAACCATTCCCACCATGAGGGTTGAAACCCCTTTGGTTGGAATTGTGTTGGTAGCCAAAGCCATTTATTTGGCTTTGTTGGTTGTAGGGGGCCATCATTGGCCCATAAGCACTATGGTTGCCACCATATCGTGGTCTTACCCCATTATCACCCATAACATTGCATTACTCAACATCAAAATCGCAAGGCATCTCATCAACAAAGTTTTCATCAATCAAAGACACATTTTGAACATGACAATATGAAGACAAATGATCATACGCACCACAATTATTGCAAAACATTACACCACCAGGCATCGAATTGTAGACTTAAGGCTTGGACTTACCTTTTTTCTTAAGAAGGGTGGGTGGAGTCACTTGAGATGAGGAGGAGATTCCCCCCTCCTCAAGGGATTTCTCCACAATGGATTAAATACCTTCTAAAAGCTTCTCTACCACCTCACCTCACCTTACTTTGCCTTGGGGAAGATCTCTCAACATCTTTCCAAGTGGCGTAGTTGTTTACAACCTCCTCAATTATTCCCTCGATCTCATCCTCATTTTTGTTCATGGTAGGACCACCGGCTCCAGCATCTAAGCTAGTTTTGCTTGAGTTATTCAAGCCCATGAAAAAAGTTTTATACAAAAGCCATTTGGTATTCCGTGATGGGGACATTCCCTTTGATATTCTTTAAACCTCTCSCAAGCTTCTTATAGAGTCTTATCCACCCATTGTGCGAACCCTTGCAACTTGGCCCTTATTTCGGCCGTTTTGCGGTGTGGATAAAACTTGTGTAGAAAGGCCTTTGTTGTCCTTTCCCATGTGGTTAAGGAGTTAGGCTTAACTTCCTTCTTAAGCCAATCCAAAGCCTTACCCAAAAGAGAAAACTCAAATAATTTTAGCCTCAAATACTCTTGGCTCACTCCATTTTCCTTGATGGTGTCCACGTACTTCTCAAAATCCTTGAGGTGTTTGTGTGGATTTTCACTATTAAGTTCATTGAAAGGTCTAGACTCAATCAATTGGATTAGGTTGTGTAGACACCTAAAAATGTCTCCCCAAATGAGTAATCAATGATGAAGTATACCACGTGTCGCAATTAATTCGAACTCGAAAAAACGCAATTGAACTCGTAATGAAGCTCGAAATATGTGAAGTCAAGTCACGCTCGAAATTATGAGTCAAAGGTCAAAAATAAGGCAAAAAATATTTTCTTTCGGTTTTCTCGATAAAATCAAAGGTTTTCAAACAAGTTACGCTGGCGATTCTCATGCTTTTTGTTTCTCATCATGTTCGTCACATTTTTGAATCCGCCAGTATTTTAAATTATTTTTCTGATTTTTCTATGATTTTCTATGAATTTGCAATGTTTAAATACGCAGAATACGCAAGAAAATCGGTGAATAATTAGAAAATACGCGGAATGTTCTAGAATCATACTTTCTTGCGAAAGGAGGCGTCATAGAATAATCCGTAATCTTAGAAAATCGAGACGTATGGCAAAGAATTATTCCGAATTGAAATATTTCAGATTTTTGGTAAAAAAATATATACGTAGAAGCCTGCGTATATACGCTCCTTGGAGCGTATATACGCAGGGTATTATACGCTGCCCTAGAGGAGCGTATATACGCTGAGGAGCAGCGTATATACGCTGCCATGAGCGTATATACGCTGCCCTCAGCGTATATACGCTCTCTTCGAGCCTCTGCGCAATAAAATACGTGCCTTGCCTTAACCCTTTTGACACGATTTTCGACACAATTTCACACGATTTTTCAATACGACTTTCAACTTCCGACTTCCAACTTCTAAGCATTCTCTCATTCACAAAATCTCATTCACAAAACTCTCTCACAAATACACATAAACACGAGTCTTTTGCGTTCTTCGATTCGTTTTGACAAGCGAAACAAGGTTGGATTCTGAGATTACTCACCAATAATTTTCTCACTTTCTTTTAACTTGATTAATCATCATTACGAGTTTTTATCTAATTAATAAACATGTAGAAACCGACTTTTAATCGTTCTATGTAAATATGTAGGTTTGTTCATAATGTTTTCAATGTTTTCATGTTTTAGTTTTCATTCTTTTTTCATTTTTTTATTATTATTATCCATTGTCAATACTAACGATTTCTTATTCTTGTATAGCGATTCAAGGCGAAAGATTCATTGCTCTCGTTTTTCACATGAACTAACATTTGTTTTATTTGTCTTTATATAGCGATTCAAGGCGGAAGATTCGTTTCGCTTCGTTTACAAACTAACCTTTGTTTTGTTTGCCAGATTTAGGGTAAGATGAGTTTGTATATATATTTTGAAGTTCATATACTTCATATTGTCATTGTGTGTATAATTGTATATATTGCTAAACAAGACCGAATTATGTGAATCACTTTAAATCAGATTAACTATGGACAACCGGCTTTAGGCACCGTTTTAACTTGATTAATACAAAGTGGTCACAATTTCTAGGTTAGGTAGTCTCGTGTGCATAATGAACACACTTTCATAGTAATTTTAGGTTAGTACGCTTCTAAGGCGCTAAAAACGTAAGTTGTGTGCATCCAATAAATCGTGTTTAATGAATACAATGAGACCGAGTAGAGCCGCTACATGCGGGCGAATTGGGTTACAGATCTGATTCGTACCATGTCCCCGAACCACGACTGGTTACTTGATTGGACGTGGGGCCATTGTTTTGGCACCAACGTTTCGGTCGTCCGTGAATAACCTCTAGGGCACGGTGGCGACTCCCCTTACTCGACAACACTACCCCAACGCACTCACGTGCGGGATCCGTGGCTCAAGCCCACGCAAAGCACCTCGATGTAGTACCAAGCCGCGCGCCCGCTATACGCTGAGGGCGCGGCCCACGTCCTACAGGTTGGGTCTGATTTTAAAATTTCCCTCGATGTTGGGTAGGATTATGGCTTTGGTAGTTGCGTAAGCGTCGGGAGTTCCCAAATCCTTTTATGGCCTTGCCATGATTTCAACCCTCTCTTTCTCGTTTTCTAAATCTTCCACTTAGGAACACTAGCTTGCCATACTACATAATGGATATGTATGCCAGTCAAAGTGATAATCTCAACTCAACATTAAGGGTACTTGTGATCTTAGTCTAGTAAAATGGTTGGAATCATCTTCCAAGTCATCCAACACTACCAAACTTGCTCAAACCAAAGTCCCCTTTAAGTTCTCACAAGAAACAGTAAAAAAATTGATTAAACCAATACCCTAATCAACCTTTCCGATCCCTTACAAAGTTTGAACAAGGAAACTATCTCTCTCTCTCTCTCTCTCTCTCTCTCTCACAGCCTTGGGTGACAAAGTCCAAAACCAAGCAAGATTGAGAAACCACAATATTAGGAACAAAGATAGTTGAAATGAGATGATTATATGATTTTGGCATCAATTGATTTTAGTTGGTCTCCCTAGCATTTCTAAGCAAATAAACTACTCATAAGACATTGTAGGAAGTAATGAAACAACAAAAATAGCAAGTACAAGCATGAAAATAGCCATTAAAGCAACAAAAACCCAACAAAATAGGGTGTTAAAGAACTTGCTCAAATCTAAACCAAACTCAACAAAACAAAGTGCAAAAGACTCACAAACACTAGGAGATTCTATCTAACAACAAAAGAAATCAAAATTGAAAGCAATAAAGAAGACCCACAAAAACGTAGAATTTGAATTCTGCTAAAACATGAAGTAAACGAAATTAAAACTCAAAACAAATGCTAGAAATGGAATTACATCAAAAATATTGAAAAGTTTATAAGACTTGCAAGAAATGATTGAGAATTGAAGAATCTAGAGCCAAAACAATGTCAAGAAAACTAACTTTCTCTATTCTAAAACTAAGAACAATGAAGAGGATGAAAAAAATTGTTGAGAGGAAAATAAATCTAGAAATTCTAAAAAACATAAATTCTAATTGCTACTTTCTGCTTACTTCTTATTTACCGACTACTTACTTCATTGTTTTCTCCTAAAACTATATATACAAACTCAATTACAAAGCTTATAATAATTACAAGAACACTGTTACTAATTTCCACATGTGCCAAATACTCCTCAAAGGTCATGTCAACGCTGGTCAAAACATCAAGAAGTCAAAAAATCCGGAGCGACACCTAGCCGCAAGACCATGCTCAGGTCGAGGCGCGGGTTGGCAGGGGAGGCGTGGGTAAGCAGCAGGAGTATGCGCAGACACTTAAAAATGCTTCTGGAAAAGCTGCAGGCGCGGGCCGCAATGGGATGTGCGAGCCGAGGCCCGGGCCATCCATTCCATGCGCGCACGCTCGAAAATGCTATTGGAAATGAGTGGAGGAGGGTATAGGCGTGGGCCATGTGCGCGGGCCAACAGGTGAGGCACGGGCCACACTTCATATAAGCGCACGCTCGTTTTCACTTCTGGAATTTAGGGAGTCTCTACAGGCGCGGGCCATGTGTGCGGGGCCATGCCTTGGCCAACCACAAAGGCGCGGGCACGACTGGGGAAGGCGTGGGCGCTCGTTTTTGCCTCTGATTGCCCTGCTCAACTACCTAAAATTTAAACAAACAGCCATAACTTCTCGATCGTTGATCGGATTGCAGTTTATAGTATACCGTTGAAAAGATCTCGAAGTCTACTTTCCAACGCAAAAAGCCTCACCTACAAATTCAAATTATGCAGAAAGATATGGCTTGAAGAATTTGGTAGAATATAAGTTCAAACGCTTTAAGGTTCACCTTTCGCCAATACAACCATGCCAACAGGTAACAAGGCATAAAACTAGCATGCACACACTTAGGCAACTTGCAAAAACTCARAACACTTGGAATTGAGTGTATAAGAATAGAAAGGAAGAGAAAACAAGTGAAAAACCTATAAAAACCACTAAAACCAACAAAACTCTACAAAACTATACGAAGTGGGAAACTAACCAAAAGGCTAGTAAACTTATATCGAAAACACACAAGTTGGCAAAAATAAGGAAGAAATATGTGCCTAAATGTGACCATTTTCGGCACTTATCATTTATAATTCTAAAAAATACGAAAATTATGTTTTCATATTGCTTTGAGTATAATAATTAATCATATGAGTTTTTAGCATCGTTTTTATTAGTATTTTGAGTTTTGAGTATTTAATCACAAAGGTTTACTAATTTATAAAAATCTGAATTTTATTGAAAAATATGGGTTTTGATATTAAAAAGTAGCCATGCATATATAGAAAAGTCTTTTATGATTTTAGTGAAGTATTAGGGTTTTTGTTTTGATTAGAGTAATATTATATTGTAGGAGGAATTTTCTTGTAGAAACAAGTAATATCTTGTGTGGAAGTTTGATTAGCGTTTCAAGGTACATTTATGTGTTAAAACATTGTATTAATATGTTTTAATGTTTTATGAATGATTTTGTATGAAAGCATGATTTAATTGTATGATTGAATATTTTGTATACAAAGAATTGGATTATTTTGTAAAACAGGTTTTTCAAAAATTATATATTGGTTTGATGTTTTATTGATTTCATGGAAAAATAATGTTTTATGAAAAGGATTTTCGGAAAAATAAAAGTATGGACTTTTATTGGAATATATATTTTATTGAAAAATTATATTTTATGGAAAAATTATAATTTAGAGGAATAAATATTTTACAAAGATTTTGAAATATTTGATTAAGAGCTTTCATGCTCAATATCATTATTATTACTATATTTTACGAAGTCCCACTATGTGGATTTGGATTTATGGGGTTTGACCTTTGTATGCTGTAGTCTTTCCTCGAGAATAAACTACGAAAGGGAGTTACAAACTTGAGGCGTGTGCACATTTAGGTGGTGGATATTGGATTTTTGAAAGGTTTCAACTATTGGTATTTTATATTTTTGGGAAAGTAAATCTTATTATATTTTATTACTATATTTAATATGATTTTAAATTGGAAAGTGGTTATATGGAAAATGGGTTTTTGGAAATTATATCTTTTGGAAAGATTTTTATATTGGAAAATATTTTGTATGGAAGGTATAATTCTTGAAAAGCTTCCTAATGGTAAATTATGGATTATTTAATATCATGAAAATATTTTTTATGGCATGGAAATTGTACTTGGCATCTTTTGCTAATTCGTACTTTATTGTTTTAGTGTTTCACCCTATTTACCTMATGATAAATAGATGTGATATATATATGCAGGAATATGAGGTCAACATATGCATGGAGAACAAGGGAGGTCCACCTAGATCTAGGGTATAGAATAATGAATATTAGTTTGTATGGGCAAGTTGTTCAAAGCCGAAGCAAAATCTCTCTCTATTAAGTTCGTTGCAAATACTAAAATATAATGAATTATATGAGGCCTAAAAAATGTGAGAGAGGTTTTAAATACACTTTTGAAGGCTTTAATGAAGAATTAGGGTGTGCTTAAACCCCTATTCAAAAGCAAAGTGGGCTGAAAAAACTTTCCAAAACCCAAAAATCGAGCAAAATACTCGACTTTTGGGCGCTAGAACGCCTAGCTTGGCGCTTTTATGCCCAGGTTATGGGTATTTTTATCTCGTTTTGCTTCGTTTCTTCAATCCCATGCACTTTGGCACACAAATCCTTTTGTGTGTTTTCAAAGGAAAACAATCCAATATTCTCCCAAATAAGTCAATGCAACACAAATACAGAGCAACGCAGAAGAACTACAGTCATCGTCATAGTTTAACACATGCATTCCACATTGCATATAGCTAGCAAGTTGACTTTTGCAAGTCGTAGTAAAAGCTCAACATTGCGCAACAAGCTATTTCTAGAGTCAAACACGAATCTAGGCTTACACTACAAAAAAACCCAGTTTAGCGACTGACCTCAAAAGTAGTCGCTAAAATCCAATTTAGCGACTGAAGAAGACTAGTAGTCTCTATTTTGCGACTAAATATATGTCAGTCGCTGAGTAGTCGCTATGTTGCGACTACAAGAAAAATTTGCGACTAAAAGTTAGTCGCTACGCTCAATTTTTGTTTGCGAGTGAAAATTTAAYAATGTTAGCGACTGTAGACACCTGAAAATGTGTCTCCCCAAATGAGTAATCCGTGATGAAATATGCCGCGTCTCGCGTTTGTTTCGACTCGGAAAAGATGCTTTGAACTCACGAAAGTTGGAAATACGTGAGGTCGTACTCGGAATTATTGAGCAAAGGTCACTACAATGGCAAACATATTTTCCTTCGGTTTCTCGATAAACTCAAATTTTCAAAGGTTTTCAAACGATGTTAACTGGCGATTCTCGTGCTTTTTATTATTAAATCAATCCTCTTCTTTTTTCTTTTTTTTTTTTTT
>SNQN01008063.1:0-16294 GCA_008642245.1 Bassia scoparia | reverse complement strand
GAGTAAAGGGGTGGGTGGTGGTTGTTTATTTATTTATTAAGTTTTGTTTTTTTATTTTTTAAAATTAAATTTAACCATACATGGTTAAGGTTAACAATGAAGGTTATAATGTGTAAAGTTTTCAAAATTGAGGGGTACAATATAGAGGGCAAAAAAACGGGATTTTCATGAAAAACGCAAATTTTCAGGGTACACCGTAGAAAATCCTAAAATTATGTGGGGCCCCTGCACCCCTTCTTTTTGAAAAAAAAATCAGACAATAAAAAATATAAAAATGTAAAACGCGTGAAATTGAAACAAAAGGAAGGAAAGAAAGAAAGTGAAAAAGAAGGAAGCCTCAAACTCTCAAAGCAAAATTTATGTTTCTCTCACTCGCTGACTCTCGCTGACTCGCCACTCAAGCTGTCTCACAGCGGCGCAACCCTTCGTCCACCGTCCAGGCCTTCGTCGGCACTCGGCAGCTAGTCACGACTCACGCAGCTTGTCTCAGTGGTTCCTGTTTGCTGTTTGGTGTGTTTCGTGATTGGCGAGTTCTTTTTTCAATTTCAATTTTATACTTAAATAAATTATTAGTTAAGTAGTGATTTAGTGAATGTCTTGTTTTAATTGTATATTTTAATTTATATATTGTATCATAGTTCAAATATATAAACCCTAAATCCTTAATTTGCAAATTAGTTTGAATTGATTATAAACTTGCTTCATTTGTTTCTAGTGCGTTAAATTATTGAATTGTTGATTTGTTTGTTTGATTATTTAAATTGTTCAAATGTTATTTAATGTATTATGTTGTTTGGTTAATATAATTGATAAGTTGATTATTGGTGCCTTGTTCACTTGTTGAAATGTTTGGTACCTAGATCATATATAATTTTATTTATTATCACAAATAAAACATTATTATTAAATAATCACATTTAAAAAAATATGTTTTAACTTTAATTATGATATTTCATATTTTATTTTAAAATCGAACATTTAGTCTGGTATTATCTAGTGATTGAATATTTGAATGTGATAAGAGAAGGATAAATTTCATTATTATGAGCTATGACTAATTCTGCGGTCAATAACAATGACCTGAAAATAGCAAGATGGGTAAGATGGGTTAGGACTTAAGAATTGGTCATATTACTTGGATGAAGACATGAAGTTATACTCCCCCGTCCCAGGCCAGTTTGACACAAGAAGAATACTACCACTGCCCGCGCAAATTCTTACAAGATTTCGGGTTCATATTCTTTATTATGGTTCTCGACAAATGTTCATATCTAAAACACAAACGTCCCCTCCAAATGCGAATAGCAATCTCCAAATATTTATTTTTAAATACAAATGATCATATCCAAATGTAAATGTCTTAAAAAAAAATATTGATAAGACCATATTGCTCTTTATGATTGCGGGTACATAGTATGTAGACTTATTGGACTATTCGACATTCGATGGAGTAAAAGGTCGTCCTAATTATTGGTGGGAATTTTTGAACAATTTATTTTAATGTTAAATTATATGAAAAAAATCTTAAGATAAAAAATRATTGAAAAGAAATGAAGAGGATCATAATTCATAAAACTGATCACATACTTCGTATTTGATTCCTTTTATTGCTATATGATTTTATTTTACTGTACAAGTTTGTCAACACATTTTTAGARCAACAAAATCTTACAATCATTTTTTAGACCATCAAAATATTACGTGRCGTTTGACATGTGAGAATGGTAATTTGAAGAATATAAGATGGGAATGGATATCTAATGATAATATAAGGCCGAGTAGATTCTAAGGCCTTAGATATCCATTCCCTCATGCTCATGCATCTATCTACTATCTAAAGATAAACAAACAATATTACTACTTCATGTTCAAATTTGCATCCTTCTACATCTAAACTACTTAGAATCAATCAACATTACATCAATATTTGATCAAAAGATGAATACGATAATAAAAATATTAAAACAAAAAAATAGTTTAAAGACTTTCAAAGTGATTGAAAGTCTATAATGCATCTAATAAAGTAAATGAACGAAGGGAGCTTACTTTATACAAAGATCAACAACGTTTAATAAATAAAAAATAAAAATTGGTAAATAAACTTAGTTTATGATCGCTTTTCTGTTACAATGATAACAACAACACATGTGAGGAGGGATGTCTAATCAATTCATTGAATCGACAAATATTGTCAATTTAATGACATTTTGATAAATAAATGAAATATTTTATTTATAATATTGACATTTATCTTTTTTATTTTGTCTTATTTACCAAAATGTCATTAGATTTTAAATTTTTGTCAATTCAATGGATTGACTAAGAATTTTCCGACTTGCACTCTTCTGTGAGTTAGGCATGCATGTCGCACGCCTCCTCGACGCAATGAACTTGAGATCCCTTTAATGGACTACTTTCAAAATAAACTAAAAAAACAAGTTCATGCTTTGGTGCCTTGATGACCTTAGTGTGGCACAATCAGATTACTCAGTTTACTTTCATGAAATACATTAAGTATTCATTGTTATATTCTCAATTGAACTAAGAGAAATATTGTTGACTTTGATTTTTTATACCCAATTGCAGAAGAAACATTCAAATCCCATTGCAGCATTAGCTTCTTAAACTTCAATTAGTACATAAACAATCAAAAGTATTGATCATTTCCAACAAACTAATAATTATATTGAACTAATCAAACTAATTAAGGACATAAATTATTGCCGGCTATCATAAACCAATCTCTTTGCACGTCTCATAATTCATGACCAATTACTGGTAATTGAATTTTTTTTGAATGAAATTGTGCCTCATTCCCCTGTTTCAATGGGAAAGGTTTTGTTTACATTCGTTTCGTTATTGTTTTGTCTATGCAAATTTTATAGAGTCGATGCTGCGACGTTCGAGTACCTGAATGTCAGCTGTGTGCCGGAATATGGCAACTACGCCGATGGCAGTGTATACCATGACAACCTCAACACTCTTCTGTCTAATTTGTCTTCTCAGGCCTCTACCCGTTCGTTCTATAACTCAACAGTCGGCGATGATCAGAACAGAATATACGGCCTATATCAATGTCGAGGTGACTTGAGYCAGGAGAMCTGTGATGAGTGCATCCAAGACGCGAGGAAAARGATTGTGCAAGGGTGTCCTTTGTACACAGAAGCAGCGRTTTGGTACTATGAGTGCATGCTAAGGTATGCTAATCGTACGATTTTCTCCGTCTCCCAGACATATCCAGGGGTCTACACTTGGAACAGGCTCAACGTCTCCAACTACGCTCAGTTTGAGCCTGTACTGGCRCGAACTTTRAATACTGTTATCGACGAGACTGCAAAAATGTCGACTAGGGGACATTTTGCTACCAAGGAAGACAAGTTGTCCGCGCTKGAGAACATATACTGCCTCGGTCAGTGCACCCCGGACTTGAATGAGTTCAATTGTAARAGCTGCTTGACCGTGGCAAAATCACTTATGGTCAGTATGTTTAACACAAGTCAATGGGTTGCAATCCTTCAAGCCAGCTGCCAGTTGAGATACGATACAACTATAAAATTCTAYGATMTTGACGATGACAGGCTCARCCCTGGGCCTTCAGGTATGAGCATGATCTTAATTGCTTCGTCGCTATATTTTTAAGGTATTTTAATGTTTGGTATGCACAAGCTACCATGTTTTGATGTTAAAAATGAGATTATTATTATTTTTGGATTAGGTGGTGCACCGGAAAAACCTCAAAAAAAATTGTCAACACCCATTATTGCTGGAATAGCGGTAGGAGGATTGGTTGCAGTTATACTAGTTATTGGTGGGATATGGTTTTTGCTGCGCAAGAGAAAACCGAGAGAAGCATCTAGCACTACGACAGTCATACCGTTGCAACCAACACCACCACCACCACCACCCCCAAAAAAGCTAGATAATGGTAATTAAGTCACTTAATACTTATGCTACGATTGCTATATATATCCTTTGTTCGAAGTATTTGTTCACACGTTCTACTAAGGTAACACGAACAGTTTATATATATATATATATATAAATATAGTATATATATATATTATTATATATATATTATATATATATAATATAAATATATTATATATATATAATATAAATATTTATATATATATATATATATATATATATTTCGTTCTAATCGTACATACTTATAATAAACTTAGAAATAGACTTTTGGCAAGCTAACATAACTAGCTAATAATAATTTTGAGAAGGAATTCTAAACATAACTAAATGTCAACGGTTTACAAATGAAAATCGGTATTAGATCAAGACAGTAATTCTAAACATATCATTGTGATTGTGAGAAAACAGTACTCATTATGTACATAATTGTAGAATGAACTATAAGGCTAATAATCAACAAAGACTATAAAAATGAAAGTATTTATATGGCCTTTTAATGGACTAATAGTTATATTTTTGACTAAACAGACAATCTTGGAGATACAGAATTTGTGCAATATGATTTTCATACTTTAAAAGCTGCAACCAAGGACTTCTCTGATGATAACAAGCTCGGCGAAGGAGGTTTTGGTGCTGTTTTTCTGGTAATCTGTTATTATTATAAACCCTGCACGCACACTTCTTTTGAACAAAATATCCTTGAAATCTGATTGTTCATAATAGTCTTTGGCAAAGTCTTAGGTGCATCATTTACTGTGCATCACATTAAAGTGGCCATTTTGGTCAATATAGTAACCCCTTTGATCAAGATAGTGACCCTTATTATTTATCACTATATTGATGTAAAGTGAAAAATGAGTCGATATATTGACGTAAAGGGTCACTATATGCTTGGTGCACAATAAATTTATTGTGCATCAGATGCATACAAAAACTTCTGATAATCTTTTACATATCAACAGGCAACACTAGATAATGGACAAAAAGTCGCCATTAAAAGGCTTTCAGGCAACTCCGGACAGGGTACAAAAGAGTTCATGACTGAGGCCCGTCTTGTAGCCAAGCTTCAACACAGGAATCTCGTAAGGATTCTAGGATTTTGCAGTGAAGGAGATGAAAAGCTGCTTGTTTACGAGTTCCTGCCCAAGACAAGTCTTGACCGCTTTTTGTTTGGTACTTCCCCGGCCACCAAGTCTTTTCTGTCCTGATTTTTAAGCCTTTCATCAATGCATTTTTCGAACATCAACATATCCTGTAATGTGTAAGAATGGCTTATTTTCAGCACCACGGGAACAAGCCTTCCTAGACTGGGAAACGCGGTACAAAATCATAATGGGAATTGCTAGAGGGATCCACTATCTACATGAAGATTCACCCGTTACCATTATACATCGCGATCTTAAACCTAGCAACATTCTACTAGATGATGATATGAACCCCAAAATTGCTGATTTTGGGATGGCAAGGCTGTTTGAAAAGGAGCAAAAGCTAGGAAATACCAGCCGTATTGTAGGAACACAGTAAGTCATCATTGTGTTAGTGTTTACCATGCTATTGTTTGAGTTTTAAGTGTTTTACACTTTTACTTGGCTTTAATACATATCTAAATTGCCGAAATTGATTGATAATCATCAAATTTGATTTATGCAGTGGATATATGGCACCGGAATACTTGCTAACAGGAGAATATTCGGACAAATTCGATGTCTATAGTTTTGGTATCATAATTCTAGAGCTTGTGAGCGGTCAAAAGAATCGAATTCTATATCAATCGCCTCAAAAGGAAGACCTACCGATTCAAGTAAGTCATTAACTCCACTAAACATTAAAATTCTATGCAACTTTTGCACATATGTATATATCACTATGTATATGCCACATATTGAATTTATGTTTTAATTTGTTGGTTATTTATCGAAGGCATGGAAGCTATGGAATGTGGGTCGATCATTTGAATTAGTGGATCCTACATTGTATAACACTTGCTCAGAGAGTGAAGTGATGAGGTGCATCCAAATTGGGTTGTTATGTGTGCAGCAAAATGCTGTGCACCGGCCGACAATGGCAGCCATACAGATCATGCTTACTAGCAACGTCGCCCTTCCACCACCCTCAATGCCAGCAATGACTCCTCAGCAGCTCAATCTACCTCCTTGGACAGAGGATAATGGACGACGAAGTGATCAATCTGGAACGACCAAGTCTGTTGTATGGCGTAATGATATTGAGCAGGACTTGTATCCCAGATAGATCCCATCACTGTTGGTCATTGATTGATTACCTTTGTACTTGGCCTACTTGCTATGCTATTTGATTATAAGTAGGCTAAGAAAATCTTGTTCTTTTTTGGTTTCGAATTTGTATCATATGTTGATGTGACATACTAACATGTTCCAAAATTATATTGCAAGTTTGATAAGTCCACACTGTATATATACTCCATCCGTAACAAAATAATGTAACAATTGGGTATTGTTAGTAAGAAATAGGATAAAATATTCAATTGTTTCATTTTTTTTTTTTAATTACGACGGGACTGCGGGAGCATTAAAATGTTGTTAACGAGTTCATATAAGTAATAGTAATAGTTTTATACTTATAAAGATTAACGAGTTGTAGATGTTTATGTGTATCAATCCTCACAAGATTTTCTCTCAAATTATATTCATGGGCTAGATTTCAAGCGTTGGCCAATAAAGGATAATCCAACTAAAATAACATCATATTTAGTTTAATCCAAATGAATTCTATCATAATGAACAAAGTTTTCTAGCAATCTAGTTAGTGGATTAATTTAAAGGATCAATCTGTATTTCGAGCGAGTTACTTCATCTACCATGGATGATTCTATTCATCAGCAATTTAACATCAATAATAGTATTGATATCTGTTGGTATAATAATTGGTACTGCTGTGGCAGTTGTCAATGGGCCGGTGCTGGTGGTGATGAATCTAATGTGCAATCCAAGTACCTACAAAACCCAAAATGAACTACCCTGGGGCGATCCAGGAACAGCCCCTTCGATGGAGGTGTTAGTGTTTATACCAGATAATAGGCAATTTAGACTTTAGAGAGAGAAAGTAGGTAGTGAGTATTTATGTGTACTTACGAGGCCTGAGTGGCCTTAGACTGCCTTATATACTATTGCATGCGCTGGTGGCATGCATCTCTTTAGTGACAAGTGTCAAATGTTTTCCCAGGTTAGGTGTCTTACTAATGATACACCTTTTGACTAGGTGATAAAGTGGTTTGACTTCTCTTGGGCCTTAAATTGCTTGCCTTTGTAAGCCCAATGAGTTTAATTATATGGACCTTGGATATATTAGACCAGGTTGACTAATATATACCAACAATATCAATAATTTATATCCTATGGCCTTTCGACTCAACTTAAATGACATCGACGTGCTATTTGTACACCAATTCTATGAACTAGTGGTAGTATTATCTTATTAAGGTATGACATGTCCAACTACCTAGTAGCTAATATACAACTTAAGAACTAATAGTCAGCTTTTGAATTCTTTCGGGTTGAATCAGTAATGCTAAGTTCAGCAAGACAAAATATTCCTTTTGCACGTCTTATTTATGATCACTACTGCTTCTGTTATTTGTCAGATTTCAATGAAATCTTGCCTTGATTCCATGGGTAAGATTTTGCTTATTGCCTTCGCTTCGTTGTTGATTTGTGGAGGCCAATTTCATAGAGTTGATGCAGCGATAGCATATATAGATGTTAGTTGTGTAGAAGAAAATGGTAATTACACGGAAGGTAGTGTGTACCAAGAGAATCTGAGTTCCCTCTTGTCCGATTTGTCCTCACAAGCCTCTGCTAGGCCGTTTTACACCTCAACCGTCGGTGATGTCCCTAACAAAGTATACGGCCTCTATCAATGTCGAGGGGATGTGAGCTCTGAGATTTGCAATGAGTGCATCCAAGATGCAAAGCAGAAGATCATACAAGGGTGTCCTTTGGTTGCAGAAGCCGCGGTTTGGTTTGAAGAATGTATGTTAAGGTATGCTAACCACTCGATTTTTTCCTTGTCCGAGACATATCCAGGGTTTCACATTTGGAACCTGCATAACTTGACAAACTATGATGAGCTTGCTCCGGTGATAGTGCGTACCATAGATAGCGTTATCAAGGATGCTGCACCGGTGTCAGCTAAAGGACATTTTGCAATCAAGTCAAGAAAATTGAACGAGTTCCTTGATGTCTATTGCCTCGCCCAATGCACTCCCGACTTAAAGGAATTCAATTGTAGAAGCTGTCTCACAGCAGCAAGGTTCAGGATGTTCAATTTATATAACTCGAGTGCGTATGTTGGGATCTTCTTAGCAAGCTGCCAGTTGAGATATGATACCACTACCCAATTCTACTATAACGAAAGCTCTAAAACACCACCAGCCGCTCCTACACCTTTAGGTAACATCTAGATTGCTTCTTCGCTCTCTTTTCAAGCCTTTTTTTTAACATACTCCCTCCGTTACCTTTTAAATGCAACACTTGAATATTTTACCTCTTACAAATAATAGCAAGTGTTGCATTTAAAACGTAACAGAGGGAGTATATTTTTAGAAATCAACACAGTCGGTCTTACCTTGGGTTATCTTTTTAAGGTATAGATGGTGATGGTGATGGTGATGGCGATCCTGAAGAACGTCCTACAAGTAAGAGATTATCAACGCCAATTATTGCAGGGATTGGCATAGCAGGAGCATTTGTACTCATATCGATATGTGGTGGTATATGGTTTTTTATGTGCCGAACCAAACCTAGAAAAGAAACTACGGCAGCAGCCCTATACAGTCCACGACCACCATCGCCACCACCATCCAAAAAACCAGATAATAATGGTAAGTATGCAAGTGTGAGTTGTAGTCCCACATCAAAACAACAAAACAAATTTATTTTCGTTGCTTGTTTGATCTAGAGTTTGACATTTCATTAGCATGAATTATTTGTGACAAGCTAATAAATTTGAGATTATAATATTATGACATAGGAAATATATTCATATCAATGGGATTGTGGGAGTCATGTCATGTGAATAGGTCAAACTCATCAAAACAGCTCAAAATAATTTTGTCAAACTCCTCTTTTTAATCTTGTAGTTTAATAAGTTACTGCTTTGAATCAAAACTTGAAATAGATGAAAGATGAATATAATTAAACAAAAATGGTACAAAAATTAATAAGTAATGCATTTGATCATAATATTTTGGCTAATTAACAGATGATCTTGGAAACGCGGAATTTGTGCAATATGATTTGGCTACTTTGAAGGTTGCTACTAAGGACTTCTCAATTGATAACAAACTTGGTGAAGGAGGTTTTGGTGTTGTTTTCTTGGTAAAATGACGTTCGCTTTATTTTCAATTTTCATCAAGCTTGATGATACTTTTATTTCAATTATTATGGGTAGCCTAATATACCTTAAGTTAGTCATTTTTCATTCTTTCCGATTATTACATACAGGGAATTATAAACAGCGGAAAACAAGTAGCCATTAAAAGGCTTTCCGGTAACTCCGGACAAGGTACAAAAGAGTTTATGAATGAGGCTCATTTCGTAGCCAAGCTTCAGCACCGTAATCTAGTCAAGCTTCTTGGATATTGCAGTGAAGGAGATGAAAAGCTACTTGTTTACGAATTCCTACCCAATTCAAGTCTTGACCGCTTCCTGTTTGGTACTTGCTCCAACTCTCTGCTAATTTTTCCTTAATTAGTTCTTTTCTTAATAACATATTCCTTGTAACACTGTCCATTTTCGAAAATTCCACAATGGACTTCCAAAATCAGTCATTTTTCCGTGCATGTACAACCTAAGTTTTATACTCTTAGTTTGTACAATTAGATTTTATAGAATCTCATAAAATGTCTTTTAATCTAGTTATAACCTTTAAAAAACAAAGAAAGTATTATTTGCTCTCAAACGATTCTTGGAAAACAGTAACATGTTATAATAAGAAAATTACCGAACACTAACATGTCCTAAAATGTTTACGCTTATTATCTATCAATTCAGATCCATTAAAACGTTCCTTCCTAAACTGGGAAACACGATACAAAATCATAATGGGAATTGCCAGAGGAATTCACTATCTTCATGAAGATTCACAAATAAACCTTATACACCGTGATCTCAAACCAAGCAACATTTTACTAGACAGCGAGATGAATCCAAAGATAGCTGACTTCGGCATAGCAAAGCTTTTTGGAGGGGAGCAAATGCTTGGAAATACAAGTCGAATTGTTGGAACACAGTAAGTCAAGTTATAATTCGCCATGTTATTCATATGTAGAAGGTTTGTACAATTGCTCATTAATGTATGCGTAATAATTATTGGAAATATAATGCCAACTTTCATGGATGGATATATGCAGTGGATACATGGCGCCAGAATACTTGCTGACGGGAGAATATTCAGACAAATTCGATGTCTACAGTTTCGGCATCATAATTCTAGAGCTTGTGAGCGGTCTAAAGAACAGACTACTCTACCAATCGCCACAAAATGAAGACCTATCGATTAATGTAAGTCCTGCATTGCAATGTGAATAATGACAAAGTATTAGGTATATCGGATGCACAATAAATTTACTGTGTATCAGATTATAGTGGCCATTTTCGTTAATATAGTAACCTTTTTTATCAATATAGTGACCCTTATTTTTATCACTATATTGATGTAAAGTGAAATGAGTCACTATATTAATATAAAAGGTCACTATATTGATATAAAGAGTCAATATATACTTGATGCACAATAAATTTATTGTACATCCAATCCATACAATACCTTCTGGTGAATAATAGCCTATTTATCAACGTACTACTGTTTATTATCATTTTGTGTCATGCATAAATGTTTGGGTTTTTCTCATTTACACCCCTGAACTTTTGCGCTCACTGTTTTATTGCGTTTACAATATGAAGGCTTGGAAGCTATGGAATGAGGGTCGATCGTTGCAATTGATGGATGCCACATTGTATAGCAGTTGTTCAGAGAAAGAAGTGATGAGGTGCATTCATGTTGCATTGTTATGTGTGCAGCCAAATGCTGCACATCGACCCACAATATCAGACTTAATGATTATGCTTACCGGCTCCGGCCCCCTCCCACCACCCTCCATGCCTGCAATGTCACCCCACCACTATTCACCGGCTTCCTTTGATAATGAAGGACGACAGAATGATCGATCTGGTGCAACCACCAAGTCGGTTGTTTGGCGTAGTGATATTGAGCAGGACTTGTATCCCAGATAGTTCACCATTTGGCTATCTCAGGATCATTGGTTTGTCATTGATTGATTACCACCTAAGTTGCTATCTTATCTTATCATAAGTGTGCTAGAAAATACATATCTCTGGTCCAGATTTGCATCTTATGCTGCTGTGACATGCTAACATATGTAATTGCAAGTTTGAGACAAGTCCAAATTGTAAATTAGTTTAAATGAGGAAAAAGGAGATGTTAAAAATGATGTGTGTGATAAGTTTTTTTTTCTTCTTATTTTCAGTTCTTGCAAGTTTGCTTGTGGTGATCGACCGTGTCCTTGATTTAAGACGACGACTTCGAGTTACAATGAAGTTAATTTGATTGTCTTTGCATATACTTCTTGTATTATTAATCAGAAGTTCTTGCATTCATCATATGCACAATAAATTTATCGTGCATCAAGCATATAATGATCCTTATAGTCCATATAGTAACTCATTATTCATTTTATATCAATATAGTGAAAAAATAATAATGGTCACTATATACTGATAAAAAATGTTACTATATTAACTAAAATTGTCACTATAATCTGGTGTATAATAAATTTATTATGCACTTAATTCACGTAAGACTTCGCCATTATTAATTTGGAAAACAGAGGATCGAAGGTAGCCTTACTTCTTATTAGTCTCTTAGAGCACACTACAAGTCTACGACTACGAGACTACGACAACTAAACCAAATAAAAATGAAAGATTCTAGTGACGATTGACCATGGTACAATAACGAATAACAATACAAAATATATACGGGTAGATGTCAACTAACTTAGAGGGTTAAATTCTTATAATAGTATGAAACCAAATAGTCAAAGACCTCGGATCAAATATCATCCATGCGTGTACATCATTTTTCTATCGGTCTTCTCCTCCCAAACCATTTGGTCAATGAAGAAGTGTTCAAAGTTCAAGAATGGAAAGCTTATTTTATTTGCTTTAGTAGTTACCCACTACATCGTGGTGTGGGTGGTGGTTCCACGCACTTTATTTCTAGTTTTGGAGTAATAAATTAAATATGGTCATAAACTAAAAATAAATGGCTACCAACATTGGAATTCATTGTACTAAAAATGTGATATAAAAGTGGGCCTAGTCATCGAGTTCCATTATAAAATCGGGGCTAGTAGCAGCCTTGGATTATTTCTAGGCAATTCATTGGATTTCCAACTTTTGCAAAATTTAATGGCATTTTAATAAATAAAACAAAAAAATAAATGATAATTTTTGGTAATCCAATGGATTGTATACGCATATTTCCGAAGCCACGACACCTACCAACTATTTCATTGTTTTTGTAAATAAAAGGTTTAAAATGTTATAATTTTATGTTTAAAATAAGTTAATTTATAGATTCAGCCCCTTCAAATAAAATTCTCATTCTCCCTCTAATCATTTCTCCAATCTCTGAATGTGGGACACATGTGGATGTACTCTCAACAATTATTATACTATGGGTTATACCACCTCATCATGGTTTGTTCATCTACTTCAATGCATTGTTCGACGTGACATACATCGATTATATCCGGCATATTCCGACAGCTAGATCATGACCTTTGATTCTCGTGATATTCAGACGCCTTGATCTTGATCCCTCGTGAAGTTAGGGTTTCTTGATCCCCGATTATCCCAGATATTAATCTAGGTCATCCATTATTTGCTCTTGATCTATAATAGATTTGGAAGAGATTAAGTCCAAGAATGACCCCTTCGATGTCTAACTCTGTTTAAGATTATTACACAAAAATCGGTTAGCAAATTACAAAATTAGCAATTTAGCACGACATACAAAATAAGTTATTATTGGCCTCGGTGAGTGAGAATCAATCTTGATCGTTGGATTTTGAATGGAGGTCCAAGATTTATTTCATGAAAAAAGTAAATGTGCAAATTATTGTACATAAATGTGCACTTTTTCTATGAATGTGCAAAAACCGAAAAATATGCACATTTATATACAAAAATTTGCACATTTACTACTACCTCCGTAACAGGTAATATACATCACTTTGGATAGCACAGTTTTTGAGGCAAAATTTTAATAGTGGTGAGGTGTGTAAGTGGGGACCAAAAAAGAGAGAAAAAAGTATGAAAGTATGTGTATTGATGAATATTTTAATAAAGTATGTGTAGAAAAAATAGTAATTTAATTGTGGTTCCCACATAAAAGAGAGAAAAATGTATATTTTAATAGTGGTCCCCACTCCAAAAAAGGGAAGAAACCAAAGTGATGCATCTAATGTGAAACTACCGTTTTTCGGAAACTGAAGCATCTTACCTGTTACGGAGGAAGTATTAAAATTATGCACATCTTAACCGTCCATCTCAAAAATCAACAACTAATATTGTTTCTCACACTTCTTATTTTAAGGGTCGTTCTCATTGAATGCTCGAGGCTTTGTGTGAATAAGTGAATATAAAAAATTAGAAAATTCCCATTAGTAGGTATCAGTTTTCATTGATTTTCAATAAAGTTACTCCGTGTGTATTTTTTTAATCCTAGATATAAGTATACATTTTTTAAAGTTTCTCAACGGTGATTATGAGTTATGTTTTTCCATTAGTTAGGTTGCCTTTGTCGTTAATTAGGTTTTTTTTACATCGTCCGACGGTAAGAGTTCCCCTCAATTTGGCTACCTCGAAATGATTTCGAAAAATACCTTAATTAAAGTTTTCGGGGTGACTTTTGTCTTTTATGATCGAATTTGAGGTCGAAATTCGAAAAAAAGATCTGATCAATCTCGACAGGCTGTACGAGGTCGCCTCGATTTGCCACTAGTAGAAAAAAGGTCATTTGTTGCGGTTATTTAGGGCTCATTTGATGCGGTTTTGAACCGCAGCAAATGAGCTTGCAGCAAATGATTATTTGCTGCGGTTATAATCGCAACAAATAGTGGGTACTATTTGCTGCAGTTATGGCCAAAAACTGCAACAAATAGTGACTATTTGCTGCGGTTTTTGGCCATAACCGCAGCAAATAGTACCCACTATTTGTTGCGGTTATGGCCAATAATCGCAGCAAATAGTCACTATTTGTTGCGGTTTTTGGACATAATCGCAACAAATAGTCCATATTTAAAAAAAATGAAATATATAGACAACCCCGTATATATATATACTGCAATATATTAAAAATTGCAGTATATATATATATAAGGAGTTGTCTATATATTGCAAATTTTATGCATATATATAACACAAACACAATAATAATTAAACATACAATAATAATGGTAACATTAATAGAGATGATGAATGATGATTGTTAAAGTGTGACATACAAAGAATCAGCAAAGTCCTAAGATAATTAGATTAAGATCAGCAATCAAAATATCAAAATATACTTTCGAATGTCAATAATCACATTCCATAACAATGCACACTCGTACATTTACAAGTACAACAAATCAAATGACAAAAACTCGATATCCCGGCCTTTTGTTTACGCTTGCCATGTTTCAGTCGGACAAGAATATTTCCAGGATGCATGTCTGCATGAATAAAATTATCCACCTGCAATGAGAAAATTTTGGGCTCATTAAACTTCCATGAATAATTGAAAGCTAAAAAGCCTCCATCTAACAGACAAAAAGAAATAATAAAAAAAGGATTGTATCTCATAATTACTCCATAAATATAAAATCGCACAAATTAAACAGGGCATTTGATAAAATCTCAAAAACAAAAAAGAAACATCATCAAGTGTTAAATATCAGCTCAATCAGCAGAAACATTAAGCATAAACGCAACAAGTTAATACCTTCATGATTGTTGGTACAATATGTGGTACTGCTGACGTGGCAGTGGCCAACGAGCCGGTGTTGGTGAAGATGGACCTGGTCTGCAATCCCGGTACCTACAAAACACGAGTGAACTACCCTGGGGCAACCCAGGAACAKCCCCTTCGATGGAGGTGTCAGTATTTACCAGGGTATTCAATATTTAGAGAGAGAATGTAGGTAGTGTTTGTTCGTATGAACTTACCAGCCCTTGGGGCCTCAAGCCTGCTTTTTATACCTGGAATTTGCATGGTCAAAGCTTCCTCAAACGTGACAAGTGGCGTATACATATASCAGGGTAGGTGTCCTACATGCACCCAACTTTTGACTAGTGGGTTGGTAGCTTTGACTCCTTTTAGCCCATGGCATTTTCCCTTTAATAAGGCCTATTGGACCAACTAGCACGAATTAGTCCTATTGGATTTAGTTAGCATGGGCCTTGGTGGCTATTGGGCCTSGTGGCTCAATGGGTACCAACAACTAGCCCCCATCCAGGCCTGGTTAAGTCAGAAAGATTTTACCAGGTCCTGGATTCAATAAATTATTGAACCACGTCAGCTCGTATTTTACCAGGGGGTGGTGCCCCTGGTTTAATTTATGAACCCTTTTGAGGCCATGTAACTTTTCTAATTTACCAGGCCAGCTTTGACTAAAGGAGCAGTTTTAATTCGTGGTAGTTCGTTTCAGAACTTTTCGGCCACGTTATGATTACGCACCAATAAATGGGCGGTTTAATGTGATGGCGTGCTGATGTGACGGTTACTTCCCCTATATTTATGGGGAGTCACCTCCATCAGTTCACTTTTAAATTTACTTCTTCCAAGCTTTCAACCATTTCAAAAAAATGCAAAAGGAAAATCAAAATCAAAAACTCTCTGACCCTTTGAAGCATTCCCAGAACAACAGAGTTTTCGACAACCTTTCCCGGTAATTGCAGCTCCTATTCGTGACAAGCTTGTTGGGGGTTTACCTTCCTGTTTTCAACTAAGCAGCATTGTCTCAGTCTCCAATTAAACAGGTAATTTCTCTTCCCCTTCCTTGCTTGAATTCAACATGCATGCATTCCAGTTAATAGCTTTCCCCTGGTTCTGTCTAGAGTAGTTTGTAATTTTGTTTTGTTTGTTCCCTTTTTGCGTTCTTTGGGTTTGTGGTTGGAATAAATTAGAATGTCAGAGGAATACAGTGATTCTCAAAATAAATCCGAGGGTTCAATTGCCCTTACCGACGAAGAGCCCAGCGAGGACTCACAACCATTGATTAGACGTTCTAGGGGTCAATCTGGTAGGAGTGTGACCTCCAGAC
>SNQN01008062.1:0-20167 GCA_008642245.1 Bassia scoparia | reverse complement strand
TATACCGTCTCGCGTGTTTTGTTCGACTCAGAAAAATGCTTTGAACTCACGAAAGTGGAAATACGTGAGGTCGTACTCGGAACTATTGAGACAAAGGTCACTTACAAGGCAAACATATTTTCTTTCGTTTCTCGATAAACTCAAAGTTTTCGAAGTTTCAAACAGGTCACGCTGGCATTCTCGTGCTTTTTGTTTTCCATCATGTGCGTCACATTTTTCTGAATCCGCCAATATTTTAAATTATTTTCTGATTTTCTATGATTTCTCATGAATTTTGCAATGTTTAAATACGCATAATACGCAAAATACGTGAATAATTAGAAAAATACTCCGAAATACGTGGAACCTTCTAGAACAATTCTAGAAATCCTTGCTTGGAGAGCAAGGGTCTAGGTCGTCGAATCAAGGAAATCACGAATAAAATCGGAGGAAATCGAAATATTTCGAATTTTTGAAATATATACGAAGACAGAGCTATATACGCAGTATGAGCTATATACGCTCTAACTAGGAGCGTATATACGCTCACAAGCTGCGTATATACGCTCAACCCATCCATACGTTCTTGCCAAAAAATTATACGAATTGAGAAGCGTATATTACGCTGGAATGACGTATATACCTCCTCACCTGCATATACGCTCATCTCCAGCGTAATACGCAGGGTTTTTGCCTGCCTCGTTTTGCCTCGTGCCTATAAATACTTGCATGCCTGCTCAGTCCGGACACGACTTGACACGCACAATTCACGACTTCAGACTTCACTTCTACGCTCATACGATTTGACACTTCACAGACACAAGTCACAAGACACAATCTATACACTCTCAAAACACTCAAAACACTCAAAACACATTCGATTTCAATTCAAAGCATCGATTCTCTTCGAATCAACAAGCGAAATAAGGTATAAATCTGAGATTACCACCAAAAACCTTCTTTCACTCTTTTCAATTCTTTTGTCTTTTAATTTGATTAACCATTATTTGAGTTTTAATTCAATTAAAGCAATGTAGAAACTCACTTGTTAATCGTTTCATGTAAATATGTAGATTTTATTCATATTTCTTGTTTCCATGGTTTTTGCTTCTTTATTATTCATATTATTATTGTCAATACTAACGCGTTGCTTGTCTCAATTAGCAATTCAATCGAAGGACGATCCCTTGATTTTATTCTTATTCTAACGATTTGATTGTTTGCAGTGACAAGGTGAGAAAGGCGCACATACATATATATCCTTACTAACCTTGTTTTCATGCTCTTATGTTATATTCTATCACACTTGTATATATTTTTAAACAAGACCGAATTTAATCGTTTGTCACATTAAAGTCAATAATCAAAGACGACCGTTTTCTAAGCACCTTATTAACATGACTAACAATCAAGTATCGCCTTATCCATTGTAGAATCTTGGTCTGTTCATATAGCAACCCACCTAGTAATCAATGCACTTTCAAAGTCAAATCAATAGCTCTTTGAATTCAATGTTATGATTTATGGACTACAATGAGACCGAGTAGATGCGCTACATCGGCGAATTGGGTACAGATCTGATTCGTACCATGTCCCCAAACCCACGACTGGTTACTTGATTGGACGTGGGCCATTAATTTGGCACCAATGTTCGGCGTCCGAAACCTATATAGGCACGGTGGCGATCCCCTCAATCGACGACACACCCCAACCATTCACATGCGGATTCCATGGCTCAACTCCATGACACTGAAGCTGAGGTCACGCCCCTGCCTAAGCGGGCGAAGCCCTACAGTTTTTGGCGACTTCACTGGGATAATCACCATTTGTGAGTGACAGACTTGAAAGTCTCGCAGTTCCATATTCGTAATCAATTGAATTTGCTTTGACCCTTCGAATAGGGTCATGTCCTAGCACCTTGGTCTCAATATGGGCATGTTCTATGCTCGAGATCACCTTAAGGGGGATTTATCTTGGTTGCAATGTGGTTAATTGATCACATGGCTAAGGTAAGTCCTATCCCGCCATCCGCGTATGCACGTGTACTCGCATGGTGCATATAAGGGATCTCGGCCATACATCACCAATATTGTGGTGAAATTGACCCAGCTCTACTTTAGCATGTACACTATCAGACTTAACCAAGCCGACTTATAGTCACTTAGATCCTACCTTAAGTGAATAATTGTTTTGTTCAATCAATTGCTTGTTTAACTTGTGACTCTTTTCAGTCCAATTTCTTAACTAAGCCCAGTCCCTTAATCTATGTTCAGACATAATTTGACAACACATTAGCCCATTTCAAAATCACTTTCAGACTCCATTCGACCTAAATCTGACTTAGTTCGTTTCCAATCCAAGAATCTTAAGTCTGACTTAGATTCGACCTTTGAACCTTAAGTCTGAATTAGTTCAATTCAATTCCAATCAAAACCTAAGTCTAATTAGTTCAATTCAATTCCATTCTAGAACCAAATCTGAATTAGGTTCATTCAATTTCAACCCAAGAGCCTTGAATCTGAATTTAGGTTCCTTCAATCTAAGAACCTTAAACTGAACTAGTTCGATCATAGACTCAACCCAGGAACTTTGATCCAATCTAGGCCATTCAATTGCAAGTGGCTCGTGGTCTAAGAGGTCCTTAATTCTGAAATAGCCCATCTTAGGTTTGAATCTTTTCTCGAGTCTAGCACCTTAAATCAGATTAGGTCTAGCCCATTCAAGTCTACTTCGAGTTCAGTTCCTTAAGTCCAGAACCTCAAGACTGAGCTAGGTTTTTCTTAAGAGTTTCAAGTAGACCAAATCTTTTGTTTCTGGATTCTAAAGTGTAATTTCTTGATTCACAAGATAGCAAAGACTCCAACTTGTCTCTGGGCCCAAAGAGGCAAGAAGTCAAACACTCCTACCTCACAAAAGGCCATGTCTCTTGACCCTCCATCATCCACAAAAAGCCTAATCCTACACCCCTTGCACCAACTGGAAAAACATCAAACACCACTACCATCAAAGCCCAGAGGTCACCCCAAGGCGTTGATCATCGATCTACGCGTCTGCTCTAGATTAGTCATAGAGTCCTAGTCTAGCCATGTGTCCTTTCAATCTGTCCCTTGAGTCTATGTTGCCTCTTCCTAACAATAAGCCATGATGTTTCAAGTTTCTTTCATCAATAAAATATTCATTTGTTTGGCGATATTATTTTCTAATCTATGCAAGTCTCAACACTCATTGGCCACAATTGGTTTAATCTATGCTGATTCAATTTTTAATTTGAACAATGCCCCAGAGAGCCTTCTTTCACACTCCATAAAAACCCTCCCTTCATACCTTTGTCACATCAAATCAAAAACCCTTGCAACCTTTGAGCCACAAACACTATCAATTAGCTCATCTTCTTTCATCACCCACTACCTAACCTTTGGACCAAACGGTGCGTAGGAAAAGACACGTGCAAAGAAAGAAAAAAAAAGAATAAAATGGCAAAAAGGAAAGCAAAAATCAAAGTTCAATACAAAAATGTTTTCACAAATGCAAATCATTTCAAAATCCATCAAAGTTCAAAGCCAAAGCAAAAAGCAAAGTCAAAAAGCACACTGCGCACCGTGGTACTTCGTAATCATCAAGCCTTTTCAACCTCAACCACAACCTCACATTACAACACAAAAGCCCTCTCACACGAGCATTGTCCAAATCAACCACCAAACTACGTTGGTCTGATTCCGTAAGTACGTAGGAAGCCTTTCTCGAGGTTCGACCGCATCAGCATTAACATTAAATCATTTGAGCCTTTTGATGCTTTGACTGCTAAGAATCGATTATGGTTTCCAGTCTAGAACCTGACATAGACTCATGCTTGAACCTACATCATGCCAACCTCGTATCTAGCCACATCTTGACCTTAGCCACAAATTGACCCTTTTTATTTCTCGAACCATAGCTATTCTTTTCACCTTCAAGGACTCATTGACTCAATCCCAAAGAAGTAAAGCCACCTGACCATTGGTCGTACATCTTATTGGAACTCACCATACAATCTATCTCCTCTCACGTACTCTAAGCCGTAAACCACATTGTCCCAAAGTCTCGCTGGGGCTCGTCGCCATCATGGCTCCTAATTTCCAGTTGTTCTTCTTCTTCTTCTTCTTCTTCTTCTTCTTCTTCTTCTTCTTCTTGTTGAGTGTGGTGCTACTAAGTTCAGGTTGATTTAGTTTGAATAAATTCAATAATTTTACAAGAATTTCAATCAATTGTGTGTTATTCAATCTATAATTTCAGCACAAAAGGGGCATAGAACAAGGGACATCAGTGCATATCCAAATGAAATAAAATTGAACAACTAATTTCGCATGCATTATCACACAACTAATTATTACTTAGAAAAATCGAAATGAGAAGCTCTAATTACATAATCTCTGCTTTAAAAATCAAATTAATAGCAAAATTACGAAAAAATGCAAGATCTAGCTCAATCGAACAACATCAATCGAAAACCTAATGATTGTACACTAAAATTATTCAAATTATATAAAAACGTGAGTAATTTTAAAATTAGTTAAATTTCTAACCTGAATTGCGACATTTTTTCTTCGCCATTTGCAATTGATCCGAGATTGAAGGTGTGAGATGAGGTTGAAGGTTTGAGAAAGAAAAAAATTGAAGGCGTTTGAAAACGTGGAGAGACAAAAAGGTACGAGCGAAAAAGAGGGATGAGTGCGTTTGATAGGAAATGAAGAAGTTTGAGTGCGTTTGATAGGAAATGAAAGTTTAGTAGTTCACACGTGCCAATTCAAGATGTACATAAAGAATATTATACATCTGATTTATTTAATACTTTGCCTTGTTTCTTTATATTTTATGTATATTCTCTGAGTTCTTTGTTTTCTTCGTCTTTTTTTGTTAATTTTTATTTTATTTTTCCTTGAGTTCTTTTTCTATTTTTTTTCAACGTTGAATTTTAGGGTAATTTTCCTGTTTGTGTAATGTTGAATTTTGTTTTTAATTAATCTCTTTCTCTCTTTAGATTATCTATTTTTAATCCCTCCTCAATTTAGTATCCATTGTAATATAATGGAAGAACAAAAACTGGTTGCCAATCAAGAAATGTAAATGCTAATTTGAGATTGAATCAATTGGCAACAAAAAATTTGTTTCTCGACTCTACAAGTCATATCGCAATTTTATCGCAAATTAAAACGATTACTGAGCTTTCTTTGGATCAGAATAACCTTGGTATTGGGACATGTTTATATAGGGGAGCGAAAACAATTCTAATTGGTTGTTGAAGGCTCACACAGATTAATGTTGTGGCAAGGAGTTTAGGAAAAACTGATTTAAAAAGTTAGGAGGTGGGAATATGAAATTTCAATTTTCACTTTTTTCACTACTTTCTAATTGCAAATATTAACTTCTAATTATGAAAAATACTCATATAATTCTATATTAAAATCATAAATTCTATAAATTATGCCCCAATTTTTTAAAAAATAATTCATGAATTGATTTATCAAATTGTGTTGAGTTCCCTAGTGTTTTGAGTGATGACAAACTGTTGCAAGAACAGGTACATTGGTTTGCTGAATACATCTGGTCTGAACAGCTGAGAAAACTGTTCTTGGTCACTTGAAAGAAAGTGACATGTATGCTAACAAGTTATATGTTCAAATTGTTCTATGTGTTTCGCATACAGGTTTTCCCAACTCTCTGAGCAAGAAGGTCCTTCGAGTTAATCTCGTAAACATTCCAAGTTGAAAAGAAGATCAAGGGCAAGCTTTGAAGATGTTGAAGAATATGAAGATTAGTTCTAGGTTTAGACTAAGTCTTTATATTGTATAAATGCATGAGTATGGTTGATTGCTTGTATTATTGATGGACAAATTATGTGACTTGACTTTTCCTTGTAGAGTTGAAGACAATTAGACCAGTTTGTTAGTTGGTTTCCAACACTTACCAGTTGGAAGAACAGTTCTACTTTTCTCAACAACTGTGACACGCTGCCGAGCAAGTAAACGTTTTTTTAAGACTTTCCTAAAAATTTTGAAAACTTCAAGGTGATCTAGAAGATATTACTTGAATATTGCTTGTAATATTTGTCGAAGATAAAGTAACTAGATATTATTTTATCATGCATAAAATAATATCTTGTAAACGTCCTAAATATGGGGATTTTTAAAACAAAATCTCACATTTAGGGGTCGACTATGATCAATTGCTATGCTCTTGCCTATACAATATTCACAAATACACTCTTACACTTGATTTTTTCTCCGGGTTTTAAAGAGTTATCTTGAGAGAAGAAAAGTCCTTAGTTTACATCAATCTAGCATTATCAACGAGTGCTATATGAGCATTAATTTACTCTTGTATGCTCTTAGTGAGAGTTATTTGAGAGAAAAGATTCGTATTGATCATCAACAAGGGGTTGTATCGTGGTACATTGAGAGTTCAATTCGAGCTTGTGAGTTCAAGTGCAAAAATAGCACACTTGGGTTAGGTGGGTTTCTTTTGTGTGAGGAGTTCATACATTGAGAGAGTGAAGGGGTTACTATTATTCATTCAGAGTTAGAATTAATAAAATAACTAGGTTAGAGACTAGCCCAAAAGTTGGGTAACCTCGTTAATCTCGTGTATCCTTTTATTATGCTCCGATAACTGTTCTACTAACTGTTAACGAATATTCCGCTCGAAAGACCATTACAACTGGTCTACCAAGACTGGACAATCAGCAAATCGAAAAAATTTTATTGGGTACTCAATTCACCCCCCTCTTGATACTCTGGGAACCTTCTTGGTATTAAGCCTAAGCTTCTTGCACCGTAACACCTAGAGAATCGATCATGATACTCACGAGATGCAAAGCCATTGTTAGGACAACAAGTCTCCCAAGTCAATGGAACAACTACGCCCTGGTGGAAGAACAGAATGCAGAACATCAATAAAATATCAAATGCTTCACATGACTACGAGGTTGTTATGTCGGAATTTCTTCATTAAACCAAAACCAAACCGTTAGTAATCGGATGATCTGTGATGAACAGGAGTTATGGGTTCACAAGATCTATTATAACCATCTAGAAGGATTTTCAAGCTAGATTTCTGCCCAAAATTGTAAAATTAGCCATCAGGTTGTGATAGTTCATAAATAAGAAGGAGGTCATGTACATCAATTAAACCGATTTAGAGACGGTGTAATTACACAAAACATACGTCTTTTGAGAGAGAAGTATTATTACATAAAAGAACAGACACTCACAAAGGTCTGCTTAAACAGAATTACATATATTAATACATACCAATCTGACACCGCAATATAGTGATAGAGAAAAATACAACCCTAAAGATACCAACCTAGAATCCTCTCTGCATGTTAACAAAACCCTGCGTATAACACTACCACCAAGAAAGAGATCAATGAGCCAAGAATACCCGTAATCCCTGATATACAAATCTAGCTTAATCGAGAAAGAGGATCATCATCTTCGCAAGTAAGCCAGGTAAAACGTTCTTTCATACATCCAAGATTTTGGAGGTCTCTTTAGTCATTAAACTGAAGATCGTATCGATAATAATAAATGAAAGTATATTTCAAATGAACAAGAATATGTGGATAACCACTAAGATTATTAGTTTGCAAAAGCAGTTTTACCTAGGACTTAGTTTTCTAAAAATAGACAGTTATATTAGTTTCTATGATTGAGATCCTTATAAAAATTCTCATCTTTTTAGGCTAAAATAAACTAATTACTGACGTATGAGATAACGAATTGTGAGGTAAGGAATCTGATGACTTTACATTTTTAAGCCATAACCAGTGCTTTGAACAGCCAAAAGTAGACGTCTCGCCTAGTGTATGAGAAATAAAGATCTAACTGTTCTTACATTACTTAATTAAGGAAGACAGTTTATGTACAGCGTATCCCTCTATGACTCTCTATCTTATTTATGAAGTTTTGGTTATGGTAACAGCATACAACAAGCATAGCGAACCAAAGTTTAAACTCCACTAGCTAAAAAAGGATCCGGCGCCTGCACTTAAAGTTAAACAGTTGAAAGAATTAAAGTGATGATATTATCATGATTGCTAAAACGCTGAGAATACCACCCTACTAATGGATCATCGAGTGAACTATAAAATGTGATATAATGTTATAGAGAATCCTTAATATTTATGAGTAATCACCTATTATAACACTCAACACAATTGCTATTCGAAATACACTTCATTTAAGATGGTTAAGAATAATACGATAGGATTGACAGTTCTTACATTTAATAAAGAGAACCAATTATTTCTATTATCATGAATAGAATTACAAGCCATAGTATCTACAAGGATTTGTGAGACAAGGAAGCTTTCAAGAGAGAATGAACCTTGAGTAGTAGTATCAATTAATGTGTTCTTTTATTATTTTATGCTTGAACTCTATATTGATGGATGGACACCTTTAAACCACAATTTTCTAAAACAGTCGATAATCCTCATTCATAGTAAATTGTCCTGATTTCAGAGCGAGATCGAGATCATAGAAATTGAAACCCATCGCGTACAGATAATAAAAAGTCTTTAAATTGATAGATAGATTCACACCAATTCCTTCTCCTTGTCATAGTACAAAACGGTGCTTGTCAGTTCATATTAAGAGTAACATATCCAATTGACAAATAAACGAGGAGTGAACAGTAAGGTCCCTAAACACAACCACAATCAACCATACGCTTCATGACCAAATATACGAGAGCAGATCAAGGATATAATTAAGTAAACTCATCACATATATAAAGAGAATAACTTTTACTCTTCATCTCAAATATCTCTGTCTAAATCATTTGCTATTGCGTTCGATTCGCGACATGAGATTGAGTCTCTGATTCAAATCTCTCACGTCTTATACTTTGCTTGATATGTATCTAAAAGCTCTATTACCATAGAACCTCTCTCAGTTTGAATATCAATGCTGAGTATAAAAATACTTAGTAAGTCTGTATACAAAGTAATGCCTATAATAGAGATCAGACACAAAAGAGTGACTATTACAAACTGTAAAAAATAAATCTGTAAAGACATATAAATTTTTGAAAGCATTGTCTCTACTATTTGCAATCTAACCTGCAGGGAAAATCTGTGATCGTTGCAGCGTTGAAAATGAGAATTGATGAACAAAATAAAAATGCTGAACCGACTGGAATAACTGATGCTCAAACAACCACATTACCCACAAGTAGTCCAAGAAGTTAGAGTATGAGGATTGTGCAAAACATACACAAGTTATAAGTACGTTTCTAATGTATGCAATGAATAATCAGAAGTTTTCTTGTCATGACTAGTTAAAGTGATCAGCGTAAAGTAGACCCATCTTACTATAACTGCCTCTTAGCTCTGGTGTGGACTTTAGTTTAACTGCAACACTCAAAGAGACACATCCAACAAATCAACATATTGCACAAACACAATGCACGCAAAGTGCCGATAACCATACCAGGAGACAATAGAAAAAAAATCCCTTGAATACTAAATCGAAAGTGATCTGATCTCTTGAAAATTGTTTTGCAAAGCCAGTATCTCACAATGCATTACAGAACCCTTGTAAAATATGTGAACTGATTTATCCGATCATCACCTTTGAGTGGACCATCTGCATAAATTAGCGAGTGCATCGGTTATGTTCAATGAAGACTCCAATATATAGTGACTTCTACTCCTTGCACATTGCAAGCTGCCATACTGTTTCTCCCACACACCACTCTTTTCTACGTTCACTCCGGCATTTTAAGCTTGATAATTAGTCAGTGATAGATGAGTATGAAGGACAAAGATAGGTAGCTGAATCTAGTTTGAGATTGGATTCTTGAACTTGGTAACCTAAGAATGTTAGGATACATAAGAAATTTCTAAGATCTCCTAAATCATACATAATGACTTAATTGTATCTTTATCATGTTTATGACTTAATAGCAAATTAGTGGGAGAGTCGCGGTACAAAGACAATTAGAAAATAAAGTTGTTGGGAATTTATGAGAGTTAGAGATCTGGAGAATTTAGCCTAATAATTTTTATGTTGAACATATGTGTGATCATTTTGTATTTTATTTAATTGAGAATCTTATAGTTTAAAGACCATTTTTAAAATAGATACGACATCTTAAGTCAATTCATCTCGTAAAGACCACCTGAACCTTTTAAAAAGCCAAGATTTTACTTGATTAAAAATATGCTCATAGAGATAGACCACAAACAAAAGAGCTCTTTACTAAAATAAAGTAAAAGATAGACATATCACTGTAAATTGATATGTTACTACACTAACCATTGCCGCATAAGGCAATCATTTGACACCTGTAGTATAAAATCGTATATCTTGTGCTCCCTCTTCAGGATATGTATAACAAAGATGAGACCTGTTTAATAAACAAGCGAGTACGTCTAGGTAGATCCATTCTGTCGTAGGTGTTAAGCCTAGAAGAACCAACCGAGCTTACACAATCACTCTAGCCAGACACACTGATCTCGTATTGTTGTGGTACCTAGAAGTTAACCCATATTTGTAGTAGTCTATCGTGAAAAAGTTATGATGAATTTTACTACTATTTTAAATACTACTGAGTGCTTTATTATGTTGTCTCTTTACTTCTTAATTTTTTTTATATCTAAATAAAGAGTTAGATTGTATTCAAAATCACAAATAAAATAATAACAAAATTATTAAAAATATGATCAGAGTTCACATGTAAGACTAAGGCATAAGCAGATTTTGGATCTCATGTAGTTTATAAGAGTGTTGCATTATCATAGCAATAGAGTCTCGAACTCGAAAGTGTCTTTAAATACGGTAAATGTAACCCCAAAAAAGCACTGAACCAAACCAAACCCTAAAATGCGTATCGACATTACACGGTTATTAGAATACCGGAGCTTCTCACAAGATCTACTTAACCTGCTTGAGCCGTTCCCAACACTACTTACTTCATCTTCCTTCAATATCTCTTGTATTTTTCCATTTGATTCTTTCTTCTTTCTTCATCATTGCCTACCAGCCAGCTGCCTCGGCGGGATGATACCTATCTGGACACCTACTTTCTTCTTTGTGACCCAGTATGCCACTACTCCAAGACACATTTCAGGAACTACAAGAAACACACCCTTTCCCTTGCTTGACAGACTCACTCGCACCAACCCCACACGCGCCCTATGAAGGGAAGCATGATCTCACCACTTTACCCGAACAAAAGCCACCACACAGTTTAATAGCCTCCCAACCGATGGTCACTATTGTCTAGCCCGCATACCACGGTCGTAAGTCTCCTACATCCAAGCTATTGCATAGAGACGTATATATTAGAGCCAACGCGCTAAAACTCATTGCCCTACCCAACCTGCATCACATCTCTTGAGGCACAATCGCCCCAGATCTTGCCCTTGGTGCGCAGCAATCGACACATCAACCAATAGAGCTCGCAGTTTCAGCCTCATTCACATCTTTGTCACCATACTCACTCTTTCCCACAGTCAAACAAACGCAAAGGTGAAACTAGGAACTGCCACTCACTGCCACATCAAAATCCATGTTTGCAAATGACTAAATTACCTCGACATATCCTGCAAAATGCATAAATCCTAAGCAACAAAGCTCTAACTTCACCTGAGCCAGGTGATTCTGTCAACTAAAACAAAGCACATAAACCTACTCTCAGCGCATCAAGAACTCGATATATATCGCGACATCCCACAGTCGATCTTGTAAAACACTGATCACCAACCACCACCCCACGACTCTATAATAACCCAACCACTAACAACCCAACACACCCTCAAATCCCCAAATTAGCAATTCGAAGTAGTTGAGTCCACTTCTCAAACAAATTAATGTGTACGTAGTATGTCCCTGAATGATATTCACGTATGTTTCTGAGCCTTAAATGTTGATTTTCCCACCCTCATATTTGGAATCCCATTTGTTGCATAGATCATCTTATAAGCCAAAGTTTGAGTCGGTAACAGAGCTTACCAAACCACTGAACTGATCCAAAGATTTGTGTAGGTCCTGGAATGCGTGTCGTTAGAGCAGAGAGTGACAGCTATTTGGATGTGTTGTTTTATAATTCGTGGTGTTGATTTGTTTTCTGGTGAGTTATGGAATTGCCGTATTCCAGGTACAGCGAGTGAGAACACTTGCTCATCTGTCTGCCAGAGAGAGAATTGAGTGACGTTGAGTTTTCTCGAGTGTATGTGTGTGTGACTGTCCAAAACAGTTTGCAAGAAACCAGTTGAACCTCGTTCACTGTGCGGTGGTGTGGCAAAAAAGATTGGGTAAGATTGATCATGTACTGAATTTGAAATCTAGTTTTACTAACTACTACAGGGACAACCATCGACCAATGGAGTGATAGTATGGTCAAACATACTTTTTCAGCTCCAAAGGGACAATCTGTTCTCACAAGCAGAATGGATAATAAGAGCGAACAAAAATGGAAACAGGTGAAAACCTTAGAGGGAGATGAGATGCAAAAAAATGAGACGTATATTGAAATGCACCGTTGCTCCCTAAAGTTCTGGGAGGAAGCAGTAAGTGACATTTTGATGCGAGTGAGAAGACTGATTCATGGGTAGATCTTAAACCAGATCCCCTACATACTTCGTCCCATTCTGAAAATATAATAAAAAACTAATTCTTAATGAACTCGCTAAAGTGGTAGAAAACCTCTCTATTATAGTACATAGAGCAACTACTTTTATCTGACGAATACATTTGGATGTGAGATTGTAGTTTGATGTCTATAAAATAACTGTGAGAGCAACGAGAGAGAGCTATGGTATAATATGATATGCTGAACCCATTAGAAATCTTAATGAGAGGAATCTACTGTCACATTGTATGTATTCAAAAAAGCCCCAACACATACAGTGATATGTAAAAGTGACTCACTACCCAGAGATTCTCTTTTTAACAATAATGAACCATAATCTTCTAAAAAATTGAGGAACTGATTCTTTTGAGATTGTCACCATTGTTAAGTGTGTGTTGTTATTGTGAAACAATGTGTTCAATTTATAGAAACTTTCTCTAACTCAAGATAACCCACAACATTGTGTTTAATGCTTAGCGAAAAGCTAAGATCTCTCATTTCATAAAAATTAAATAGATTGGAAGTTCAGAACTGTAATCTCACTGAGTATAGATAAAATCTATGTCTTCTACTCATTTCCCCCAATACAGCACTACATCAGAATGTTATTAATGTAGCTACCACCCAGACAGCTCACTACTGATCTAGCACCATATTTTATTAAGATGTTGTATGGAGAGTCTGGCAAATCAAAATGAAATTAGAAAGGTAAATACAATTTTTGAGGTATATTGCACAATTAACCAAACAATTACCCACAACATCGATGTTCCACTTATGAAAAGTGATAGGTAATAGAATAAAGAACTCATCTTTCTAGGAGTACTTCAAACAATCATTTGTATTATTAAAGATCTCCCAATGGGATGAATCAGGTAAGGTAATATATTTGATGCAGAACAGGCTGACCGCATATAAACTGCCGTTCCACACTCTCAGAGAATATCTGACAACAGGCGAGACAATCGATAAAGTGGAAGAAGCGAGTGAATTTCCTCATATTAAAAATAATGCATCAGAGCACGACTGAGAGCTACAAAAAAAATGAATACTATAGGTATCATATCAATTATATGATTATAAAAAAAACTAATATAACAACCGCACTCGCTCATATTCCTCCGCCTCCCCACAGTACCTAAATAGTGATACAAAGAATGCTAATTAATATTAAAGGAATAGTGCCAGATTGTACAAACTTTTATAATTTGTTATGTGAGTTCTTAATATAATCATCTCAAAAAACTAAGTTGTGCATTTCTACTTTCTGCGATGAATAATCATTGATTTTGTCTTGAGTATATCTCAATGAACACCCACCAGACACAGAAAAACACAGCACCTACTCGATCTTAGATTCCTTCCGAGGAACATAAGTGGATCTTGATGCTCTAACTGCAAGGTAACATAGAGTAATGAATATACCAAGTTTCTAGATGAGGACATAGATAAGGCTGTCCAGAATTGGCATCAGTACTTAGAACCTTGAGGACCCAGAGGAAGCTCAGAAGAGGACTATTATTCGGTTAACGCATACTGAATAGAGCGATCCATTAATCAAACGAAAGGTCTTTGTTATTAAACTTTACCGCCCTAACCATAACATAAGCTCCACGAAATAGAGACTAATGTGCAACCTTGTGAGTTGCAAGGTGTTACAAGTAATCCTTCAATAAGGAAGGGATCTCTGACTTTCCACATGATGAGCATCGCTTCATAGTTAGTTGTCTAATCTCTTCATGAGAGTTTCAATAAGATACGTCATGAAGCCATTATAGAAACTAAGTCAAATTGTCTATAAATGCTAGTAGCTTACTGAAACTAACACATATTCTCTCTCAATGAACTTCTAATCTTCAATACTGACAGAGTTCCTCGGTGAATATTCATACTTCAACCTTATTCCGTTGTAATGCTGGGCTAGCGTACTATAAAATCAGCCCGCGAGCACCGCTGGTATAATGTGAGCCACCTTTGGCGCAGCTAGTTAGCGCACGGAACTGCGCCAACTGAGTTTTGCACATGCCGCGCAAAACCAACCCTGGACGATGAGCACGGCGCTCTTCGTCGACAATCGGGCATTGGTATGGTCCTCTACCTACAAGTAGCCGTTGACCTAAGATGCCTTAGGTGTCAATGTATATTACTATTTCGTCTACCTATCTGCGTGGTGTCATGATCTAGCCATCGGATCCTACACGTAGAACACCTGCCATTGTCGGGACTTGACACTGGAAACTCCATAACAACCAATCTCGTATCAGTGTACCTGCACAAGGCTGGTCTGCCGCTCTGTAGACTGTCATACTCTTCTTGTCTTACCTACTTGGTACAATGAATCCCTGCTTCGGTGTCTAGGATATTGTATTTTGTTTTGGAGGCCTGTAACTAAATTTCATAATGCTTAGTTGTTAAGATGAGATTTATGCTGATCTTATTCAGGAGTAGACTTGATATTGTATGAATATGTTATGCAAATGATAGTGGACAATCTCTGGTGTAAGTGATCCGAACTCTTGTATACCAGCAGCGGAAAATTACGTGAGCGTTGGAGATGTAAAACATATCATGAAGACACTCATATTGATCTTTATGGTATACTAGCAGATAGCGAGGTAAGCATAACAGGAATATCTAAACACCTGTTCCTACTTCATCACTTATAGCTGGGCAAGTCGGCGAGACCGCCATGTTCGTCCAGTCGCACGAATATGGAGAATCCATTACTCTGAGGATGATCGAACGCTAGCACTGTTTCAAAGGTACTGAGTAGTTGAGTCATTTACTACCTCAGAGAGCGGTTGTACCTGTTTACCTCTTCTAACGCAGAGTGCT
Organism: Bassia scoparia; assembly: GCA_008642245.1. NCBI lineage: Eukaryota > Viridiplantae > Streptophyta > Magnoliopsida > Caryophyllales > Amaranthaceae > Bassia > Bassia scoparia. Next base: position 4,738 of record SNQN01008062.1, on the reverse strand, counting down.
CGTGGATCATCTTCAAATATGCTATCTGTGATAAAGGTGGTATAATTCAACGTCGTTCTAGTAGGAGTCAACTATACTCGCTTCTGAAGTCATAACCCAGAGATTGCGAGCAACTTGATAACAATTGTGTAATGGAAACTACAAGATACAGTTCATGATATACTCGTTACTTCTGGTAGAGTTATTAGACAAGTTTGTACGTAAATCATAAAACTTCAGTTGTTCATGAATCTACACATTGTCATGTATTGCTTACACCTAGACATTCTTACAAAACTATGAACTGGAATGTAGTGTAGTAACGACACTGTTTATACAATATAAATACTGCGGCGAAGATTAATAGACAGTTGGTAGTATCCATAGACTCAACAAAGTATCAAGCGACAATATAGACTTGTAAAAAGAAATGCGAATATTTCCAAATTATGTACGGACACTTCTTAGGAACATAGATGTCATAGATTGCTCTTTGGTACAGTGATAACAATATTGAAAGCCAAAATGAAGCTCCATGTTACTGTCGCTTTTGCTCATCTTTTTTTTGACATCACAAGACATATAGAAAATTACAAAAGAGACACAAGTGAACAAGCACATTATACGGAAAAAACACACAATCTCAAGCTCTTGTGTAACATCTAAATGATATCAGTACCAATACCCCTAATAAGTTATGATTGAATTTACTAGAACTTGCTTTGTCCAATAACTTTTGAATAATAAGTCAAGTGGCTCTAGCTTGTCTGGCATCTTTTCCACACTAAAAATCACATTTCCTAAGAGCATTCTACCTTCTCTGTTTGACCAGCAACTCACCTTAAGATCACACCAAAATCAACAAGAAATACACCACGAGTATCATCATCGACACCAACATCTCTCTAGTTTGCTAAGAATGTGGTCCAGAAAGTAAATTTGATGGAAGTTGCTATGTTTTTAGAAATGAGTAAGAGACAGCTTTCCTTATCCCTCTTCACTAAACTTCAATTTTCTTTGTATTTATGAGAGTCTTTTTCGTTTACAGAATTAAGAGATATCTTTTAGGTTGAATGTTAGACCTATCATGACGTATGAAAGTGTCTTTCTTTTAATTTTTTCCCTCACAAAATATTAGTTTGGCAAATCTAAGGAAATATAAGTTCTCTTGGATTGCCATTATAATATTATAGCCTGAACATCCAATTTGTAAATATGTTGAATTCGAACATATTTCTGTTTATCAATCCAATGGAGTATCTATGAGATTAGATCATGAAGTCCCTACCGTTATGAAATTTGGAGAGCTATCTTTGTGTCGCCAAATTAATCATCCAAGTGAGCAGTTTGATAACTTTGTTTGGATCATAAAGGAAGAAATGCAGAGTCATATCGAGATAAAATACAGCTAAGATCAAGTCTAGAAGTAATGTTTGTCTCCCTCTGCTTATCATCCGTATCTCTGACTGCGCACTCAAAATTTTACTCAATTCTGGAAGAATTAAGTACAAAGCATAATTAGTCCCAACTGGTACTGTCTAATGTGTTTTGGTCTTATTGCCTTAACACATGTGTTCCATTATATCTCCGTAATAATTTTGGCTCGAACCAAGACCAGAAAAACCAGGAGAATAAGTGCTATCCTGATTACTAACATGGCAAAATCCTTCCTTCTTGCCTGACCTATACTCTGCTTTATTGAGGATATAGGTCTCTTTTCGCCATCATTGGTAATTGAGTTCATTATCTTGAGGGAAGTTATTTCCTTGCTATCCCCTCTACTTCCTACTAACTCTTTAAGTATCACAAACTAACTAGCACATAAGACTATTCTTACGAATCTTTTTATAGTAGTCTCTTTTGTATAAACTGTCCTTCTGGAGAATTCATTAGCTATTCTCATCATATGGAAATTGATGAATATTGAGTTTAAGCCTTATTATTATTACTATTAGCTTTCACTCTCATTGTATAATCGTATGTTTGTTCAAATTGCTTTAGTGTTCTTGATTGAATTCTTTCAGTACTGAACTTGAAGATTGCTAGATCATTGTCCTACATTTAGTCATGCTCTGTCGAAGTCTCTCTATTTCTCTCTCGAGTTCATTCATCTCCGTTTCCGTGCATTTTGATCGGAAAATTCTCTACAGATGGGGAAGAAACAATCATCTGGAAAGAGTGGAATAGGTGGTTAGAGATTGATAAGTTTTACACGTAAGCTATTGACAAGAGTCGGAAGCCATTGTGTTCCGGAACTGAGAGAGCAGCCACTGCGATCTGCAGACAAATCTCAAAAACCTAGACATATCATAACCACTTTGCGTCTACGTACTAGTTCCTCTGCCTCCCCACAATATTGACAAACATGAATACTATCTCCTACTCAGCAGTTTCATAAAATTTCCTTACTTCTCGAAGCCTACTTCTAACCTTTTATTAAATCCCTCACCTTTTCTCTCAAGAAGTTCAACAATAACATCCCTAAAACCCCCCGATCTAATATTGGCGTAACCCTCTCTCCGACTCCGCTTGAACTCAAGATATCTTGCCTGACACTAGCGAACCGAATACCTAATCTCTCATGCGACATGCAACACCCATTAAACTACACCCACAACTCAAAATAACTCACATTTTTCCTTACATGATCAGACAAGATAATACAAAATCTCACTTTCACCAAAAATTTTCATATACACATCCATTAACCACCACCACATACTACATTGTATACATGTTGCATTGTCCAACTTCTTACCACACCATGACCACTGAAAGTGTTTGATCCTCCACCATCTAATCCGCCAAGGTCTTCTTGATTAACAAACATACCTTCTACCCATAGAACAACACACTTTAAACCATCTAACAAGTTCTTCTACACCTCCTGATTTTAAAACACCTATTCCTACGTTAGGAAATTACAATAACCCTCCTTCTGGCGTGTGAGAATCATTAAAGATGGAAATGCGAGTTAAAAAACTAACGATCTGTGACATTATAGCTTAAAGGATACCTAGCTGAAGAGCGTTCTTCGACTTGGAATAATTAGAGTATATAACAATAAAAGGCCATCGAGCCGAAGTTAATCTAATCTATATAAGAGCAGTCAAGTTCATGTGTCACGAAGTCAGCGAATCATACGAAGATGATGCGATAAAAGAGTTCTTAATGTTTTTAAATTCAAACTAAAAAATCTAATAAATCAGAAAAAAAAAAATCTATGGAAAAATGGTTTACATCGAAAATATCCTTTGATAAATGAAATCAAATAAATTTTGTGAACAAATGATGCTAAATATATTACCACAATTGATCTTTGGTTCCAAATTGTGTGGTTAGATATGCGCGCAACATCCTAATATGAAAAAAGAACTTATCACAAATAATTAATATTCCTCTTATGGTAAAATGATTCTCAAATGATTAATCGTAGTATCATTATTGTAAGTTGCATCGTCAATGTTGTGCCAAGAGTGTTCTGATCTCCAAATATGGGTTTGAGTATATCTAACACAATTGCCCTTTTGAATCGTTTGAGTTTCTTAAATATTTCTGAGTATCTCTTTTTCCAACTGTGTAAAATGTTTGCAAAATGTAAAAATAAAAATAAAAAATGCAAAATTAATATTTTACCTTTCACGACAATATCCAATTGTTGCATCTATTGACGGTGTTATATGTGCAGTTACCGCTAACAAACAACCATGGGAATCAGACTACGTTCCGATCTAAAATTTATCCTCGGTTGTTACTTGCTGAACAGCGTAACAATAATAATTTGTAACATTCTAAGTGAAGTAAGTATGTATATGCGGGGTAAGTATATATGTACCTGGAAAATAGTGGAAAGTTTAGAGGATTCCATCTTTCATCCTTGTTGAAAACTTCTAGTGGATTAGGGTCAACTACTAATACACATACGTCCATCCCTATCCTAAAACTCTTGGCGACCGGATACCCGAAAGAGGGTACCGACCAAAGGGATGGCTCCGACGGATACCCCGAAAGGAAAAGCAATATCATCAAAGAAAGCAAGAATAGTCCTTGCGAAAGGTCCCTCGCACCCACTATAATCGCCCGAAGTAGGTCCACCCGTGTTCACAGGCTCGAACATATATGATTCAGGTAAGTTCTTTCGCTAGATCTTCCACTCTTTCATTATCTTAAACTGGTTCACTTATGGTTTTTGTCATATATCTATTACCTTTCTTTTTAGCAATTTTCTAAAGAAGAACTTGTGGAAAACATCAACGAATATTCTCGGTTCTAACAAATCATTTTCTTTCTCTAAATCCCCAGTATCTCTTTTACTTCCTTTTCTTCGGATAGCCTTTTTCTGTTTTCTATCTCTCTCTATGATTGTTAACAATCCACTATATCTATTTTGATTTTCCATTTTATTTAGCTATTCAGGATTCATAAGAGATTATTCCCGCGCAATCCTTCAATTTTATGGCTTTAGCATCCAATTTTTTTTTGTTTTTTTTTGGCCAACAAGGCAAAAAGTCAACAAAAGCAAACAAAAAGTCTTAAACATCCTAAGTAGGAGCGAACTCCTTTACTAGGCACTTACTCATACCACTACCTCACACCCCATAACAGCCATCCTGACAAACAACCATGAAAAACTTTCCTTCGCTAATACAAACCCCAAACGAGCTTCAGTTTCCTCTTTTGTCCAATCAGCAGTTTCCTCCTAAGCAGGCTTCTTTTATGTTGACCTGTAGAATTGGTGGCTCGAACACTACCTTGGACG
>SNQN01008061.1:0-21190 GCA_008642245.1 Bassia scoparia | reverse complement strand
TTGTCTTCTCATTCAGCGTTCTCTTCTTCCTTCACCATTGAACCACCTTTTCAGGTATTTCCATTTAATTTCATACTCGAATTTCAATTTCGCACTTTACTAGGGTTTTGTTTCATACATTAATTTCTGTTAAAGGCTGATATTTCCGGATTTGTTCTCAATTCATGCTATAAGAGCAATTTTTCTTTGTTGATTGTGGCAATTTTTGTCGATTATTTTCAGAATGCTGCTCATGAATTTAATTGGTAAGCTATAATTAGGGGAAAGTAAGTTGTGGAGTTGGAATATTGAATTCACTTTCGTTATGTTAGGTTCTTCAATGTTTCCGAACTGAAATTGGAGTTTTTGATTTGGAATTTTTAGTATTTTCCAAATATTAGTTTATAATTGAATTCTTCGGTTTTTTTTTTTTGTTTTTTTGCTAAAGCTTATATGATTGGACCTGGAGTAATGAATGCTTGTACTGTATTTGTTTAATTTTGGAGCTTAAAATTTTACGAGTAAACTAGGTTTGTTCTTAAATTTTTTTTTTTTTTAAGTGTGGCGTTTGGCTCATGTAGGTGAGTAGTGGAAATGAGGAATCAAGTTTGTTTTGACGGTATCAAATTGAAGCTTTGATTTTAAGAGTAAATTAGGTTGCTGTAAATTTTTAAGTGTTGTGTTTAGCTCTTGTCGATGAGTCTGTGAAATCAAGTTTGTTTTGCCTTATCAAATTATCCTGCTGTGGTGTGTAATATGCTCTTTTGTTTGAATAATGCAGCAGTAAAGAACTAGAGATTGGGTCCAATGCAAGAATAATCGTCGAATATTTAGGTTTAGTTTATAATGCAGCACTATTTTTGGTCCCTTTTCGTAGTCAATCGATCAAATTAACATGATCCATGGGTAGTTGATTCGATGAAGGGGGTCAGAAGTGGAACTATTTCTACTTTCTTGGTGATTGGGTAACACGTTTTAATCGATCTAGTTATAGTGTTTTATCGTGTTTCTAGGACTGCCATCAACTATTTATCATTTTTGGACAGAACTTCATTTTTGTAAAAGGGCTTGATTTTTTGGGTTACTTGCTTATGCTATTTTTTTTATGTATTATAGATCTGGTGGAACAAATTTTTTTTTGTGGGAAATTTCCATAGATTTTGGGGATGGATTCACCTGAGAGAAGTCGTAATTATGCTAAAAGGGAGAGGACAGCTTGGAGAGTAAAAAGAATTGATTGGTGAAGAGATGAGGAATGGAGAAATGGAAAAGGGAGGAAACATAGGTTTAGCAAATCAAGAAGATCTAGTAATGTTGAAGATACTGATGGATGGGATGGTAGTGGGAGAGGAAAGAGTTCTGGACAGAAATGACAGCAGAAGGACGTCAGGTGGATCATCTAGAGGTAATTGATGAAGTGATCTTGATTTAAAGAAGGATTCAAGCTCCAAACTGGAAGAAGAAGCAAGAGGTCAGTGCTTTGGAAAAATTGAGTAACTGGTATCAAGAGGGGAATTGGATAACAGGCATGATGGAGCAGTAAATCTGGAATTAGAAGCCATAGTAGAAGTGATGATAAGAGAGAGAATTCCTCGAGGAAAACAACTACAAAGTTCTCTGACATGAAGGTTCTCATAGAGAAGTAGGAGCAGGGATGAAAGAGGTCGTGATGGGGAAGATGAAAAATCAATGGAAAAGGATTCTTATCATACAGAAAGGAGAGAAAATAGTCGAGAAAGGGTCATATTTTCCACCGAAGAGCTTAAGAACAGGAAAGATGGATGAATCTGATGCTTCCACTAAAACCGAGGATAGTAGTCTTATGGGAAAATCTGAACCAAGATCTGATTCCAAGAATGAAACCGCTCGTGAAGGAAGAGAGAAAGTTGTGGAGCCAGTCAGTGACAAGGGTAAATCTTACAGCAGAGAAGAAAGGAGAGTTGATTCCGACAGGTCCAAAAGCAAAAATCAGATGCTATAGAAGAAGATAATAAAGCTAGTTCTGCAACTCGTGATGATAGAATTGGTAGGAAAAAGTTGACAAGCACAGGAATTGAAATCTTCAGGTCGTGAAGTTGTGGACAGTCGAGATAAGTCTAATCTGGAAGAGGATGCCAACCTCTGGACGAAGACAAAATGCAAGAGAGGCTGGGCATTCACGACGGTCAGGAAGCCCTGAGAAGAGTGGGAGGCATCGCCATGGCTGGAACTCTCAGAGGTGGAAAATAAAGAGGCAACAGTTTGAAGCGCAAAGATCTAGAGAAGGATAACTTGAGAGATGATAGAGGAAAAGGCAAAGAAAATAGCTGGAATGATAGGGTAGAGAACGAGAAGGGTCTAGGGAAAGTTGGAAAAAGAAGGCAGCATCCTGGTAATGATAGGATATGGATTTAGTCACGAACGTGACAGAGATCGTGATTTGCCTAGCGGTGATGGATTAATGATCGGGTCTTGGTCGGGAGGACTGGAATAGAAAGGATTATGAGAGCGAGCTGTCAGGCCTCTTCAAATTTTGGAATTTCAACTGAGAACTATGATGTTATCGAAATACAACCAAAGCCTCTTGACTATGGTAAAGATGACCCTGGATCTGCTTTTTCTAGGAGAACAGAAGCAGTTCCACTTCATGATCCAAAATCCAATATGCATGATGATTGGGGACRTTCACAAMATGACCCRCAGAAGACTGATGGGAATGGGGCAAGTGCTGATGACTCGAGCATAAAATTTGTGGATGAAGCTGCTTCTGTGCAAGATCAAAATGCATGGAGGGATGATGCTGATGGTAGGACAGGGAGACTAAGAGGCCAGCAAGGTTCTTTATCTTCCCGACCTTCTGGTAGCCAAAGTTCTGGTGGTTCCCAGCCTCCTAACAGCTCTCAAGAGCCAAATAACTTTGGCAGGATGATTCAGCAGGGTCCTAAAGGTAATAGGTCTGGTAGAGGAGGAAGAATTAGACCACCCGGAAGGGACAACCAACAGGTCAATATCCCASTGCCCTTGATGGGGTCTCCTTTTGGACATCTTGGTATGCCACCACCTGGTCCAATGCAATCCATGAATCCTGGTTTATCTCCTGGTCCTGGCCCTCCAGTCCCTCCCGGCGTTTTTGTTTCACCATTTCCTCCTGTCTGGCCTGGAGGTCGAGGTGTTGATATGAGCATGTTGCCTGTCTCTCCTGGAGTTTCCCCACTTCCTCCTGGGCCACCTGGACAGCGGTTCCCACCGAATATGGGAGCTCCCCCAAATCCAGGCTTGTTTTTTAATCAACCAGGCCAAGGAAGAGGAGTGCCTCCAAATGCATCTGGCCCAGGATTCAATGCCCTTGTACCTGTTGGCCGAGGAAATTCAAATGATAAAAGCTCCGGTGGATGGGCTTCTAAAAGCAGTGGGCCTCCTGGTAAGGCCCCATCTAGAGGAGAGCAAAATGATTACTCTCAAAATTTTGTTGACACTGGAATGCGGCCCCAAAATTTTATCAGAGAACTGGAATTGACTAATGTTGAGGATTATCCTAAGCTTCGAGAACTTATACAAAAGAAGGACGAGATTGTTTCAAATGCAGCTACCCCTCCTATGTATCATAAATGTGACCTCCGTGAATTTGTGCTGTCTCCAGAGTTTTTTGGGACAAAGTTTGATGTTATTCTTGTTGATCCACCATGGGAGGAATATGTTCATCGAGCACCTGGTATGACTGACCACATGGAGTACTGGACATTTGAAGAGATAATGAATCTGAAAATTGAGGTAATTTCATCAAATGCTTATGCAAAAACTCTTCCCTATGCATAAAGTAGTTGTGACTGTCACATTTTCTCYAGTTCATTAATATTTACTATAAAGTTAAAGTCTGTATGATAGYTGCACTATTTCAAACTCTCTTCATTGTCCAGTCTAAGTAGGGGCCATATYTAAGAATTTTGTCATCTTTTATTACTCCTTTGTTCCCAGATACAACTTTTAAGACTTTTTATCACCCTTAAGGAGTTGTTTCTTTTGTAATTTGGTATGTAAAAGTAACAGGTAATAGTTTTTCTATGACAAATGTACTTAGAGAGTGGTTACTGGACAATTTATATGGAGTGTGTGTGTGTGTGTGTGTGTGTGTGTGTGTAATATCTGTGTTGCAAGACTACCAGAATTACGGACTGACAACAAAACAATGCTTGTTTGTATTATGACCTTGTTTTGAAATCTGCACTCTGACATGCAGGCAATTGCTGACACACCATCATTTATATTTCTTTGGGTTGGTGATGGCGTGGCCTGGAGCAGGGGCGTCAATGTCTCAAGAAGGTAAGCAAATAGAACCTCTGTTTGAGGAGAGGGACCAGTTCAAGTTTGAACTTCTGTCAATTGAATTTCTCTTTTGTCATTTCTCCACGAGTATGTGGTAGTACAAAAAATGGAATGCTTATCTTTTACCTCAATTATATTTCAGTGGGGATTCAGAAGGTGTGAAGATATATGTTGGGTAAAGACCAACAACATACATCGACTCAAGCTTTGCGACATGATTCTCATACCCTATTTCAGCATACTAAGGTTAGGCATTATCTCAAAAAATATCATTGTATCTTTTCAAATAATATAAGTTTATCTTTGTGAATGTTTTTTGCTTCTAAGTCTGTGTTGTAAACTATGGTGAAGGAACACTGCCTAATGGGCATAAAGGGAACCGTTCGTCGGCAGTACTGATGGACATATATAATCCATGCCAACATCGATACCGATTGTAATTTTGCGGAGAACTCCTTATGGTATGTAGTTAAATTTTAATCTTTGACCATTTTATTAACAAAGATAGCAAAACATTATCATGTGGGATTTGGTTAAGTTTGTTTCAACATATAATTTATAAACTTAATTAGAGATGTGGAAGGTCAATATTCTGTCGAAGATCATAAATAACAAGGGTAACCATGAAAAATGACGTTTTTTTTAAAAAATATTAAGAGAGAGAGAGAGAGATGTCTTCCACTCCAATTACTTGAACTTTAAACATAATGTTGGAGATTGATTGAGGCTTAGATGTTGATGACCACCCACTTGCAGATAGGTGGAATGCTTGATTCCGTGGTGATAAGTAGGAATGGACTTGGTGCTTTGTGTGATAGCTTTTTAAATATGTTTAATCTCTTTAAAACATATCAATCTTATGTCTTGCAAATTTGCAATTAGACTTCTTTAATTTAAATTATTATATTGTGGGAAACTGGGATTCGAGAGGTAGTGAAAATTTCTATATTGTTTCAGCAATTTGATTTGATTATTTATTCGCGTTCTTTATTTTTATTTTTGGAGTGGTGGTGTTTTGTGTGGGGATGGGAGGATGTTAGGTAATGCAATGTAAGCCAAATCACTTGGATTATAAGCCTAGTGCATTAAAGAATTAAAAAAATGTCTCCCTCTAGTGATAAATGTAAATTACCTATGGTTACTATTAGCATTCCATATATATTATCCTTCATATATAATGATAATTGAAGTTATCAATGGTTGATTGCTGATAGAAAATATTCATGTGGCCTTATCAAACACACCACTTCTTGTTCCCATTCCTAAGTTAAAAAATATCTTACATTGAGGTTGCAATCCCTGGTATCCGACAACCTCATGCCTTGAATTCCAGTGTTAACTTGCTAATTTTTTTTGGATAATATTATATGTAGCCCTTAGGCTATGTATAAGCATTTATTTACTCCCTAAAATGGTAAAAGTTTGTGAATTCATGACAAAATCCCACGTTAATTGATGTAATCAATGCTTGATTTTATCAAATATTACCATTTTTAGCTTCTTTATGAGGGCTATGAATAGTAAAATTTGATAAAAGTTAACATTTATTTTTTCTATTGCGCGTGATTTTGTCATAACTTCACAGTTTTTTACCATTTTAAGAAGTATATTGATGTCTTATACATAGCCCTTAGGGCTACATATAAATTATCCAAAAATTAACATACAATACAATGCATGACTTTGTTTTTTTGGTTGATTTAAAGTGAACTTTCGTTTGTTTTTTTGTGATAGTTTAAAGATCATTTCCATAATTTTCCTGTTGTCCAATTCTGAATCTTCACGGTTTATATTTTTGCACTTTGAAGTGTTCACCCTTGTTGAGGTGTGATTTTGACAACTAATATCTTTAGGTATGCATTATATGTGTAAAAACTATGCAAATGAGATGATAGAATAAACATTTAGACTGTTATTGAACAGTGACAAAGTCAGAACGTCACAATTTAAAAAGAAGTGTATTAGTTGCTGTATTGCCTGTTACTCTGTTAGCCCATGTAACAAGAATTCTACAACTACTATAAAATTTCTCGGATTATATGATATTAACCTGTAGAGGTTACTCGTAGCCTCCCTGGCCTCTAGAGCTGACACCTAACCCGTAGCCTACCCTGAATTTTGTCCACTCAGTATGAGACTTCGAGTTTATGACTCATTTAACTTTATGTTTCCGGCTTTCCGCTGGCCTTTTCTTACCCGCTCAAGAGATTTGACCCTGTGGGCATGATTTTATTTAATTAATGTCTAAGTTGTTACTCAACTACTAAAAGGGAGAAAATGATAATTCTTGTAATTTTTATGCAGGTTCCACAGCTAAGCCTGATGAAATGTATCGGATTATTGAGCATTTTGCTCTTGGTCGTAGAAGGATTGAGCTTTTTGGGGAAGACCACAACATCCGCTCAGGATGGCTAACAGTTGGAAAGGGACTGTCTTCGTCAAACTTTAATACTGAGGTGAAGTTCTTGAACTCTAGAACACATTTTCAGCGTGAATGTACCAATAATATTGTGGAAACTAAGAATAGGACCCAATTTCGGATTTTCTTCTTTGTACCATGTTTGGCTACCACACATGACCGAAAAGAACGAACAGGGAAGATGAAGGGAGGGAAAGCAAATGGAGGAGAGGCAATTCAGTTCAAATTTCAATATAAGAAGAATTGGTTTTGCTATGAMGAGAAGGAAAATGATTTCTCCAATTCCATTTTCTTTCTTCCCTTTTCAACTTATCCAAATAAGCATATATGAAAGAATCCCTCACTCTTCCTCCAAGTCCTTCTGTTAGRGATGGATTAGAAATTAATGCGGATGATTTTCTGCAAAGAAGCTGTCATTCTTCTTGTTTCAGAGTTAATGTTTCTCACATTAATAAGTAAACAATATAAGAACCACAGAAAGTTGTTTGGTCAGTATTAATTCTCAAGTAGTCAAGTGTCTTGTTGTGGCTGCATTAATGTCAAGTGTCGACAAGTATGATTATGTGATCTTTGGAGGATCAACTCTAAACTATCAATTTGTTTGGAAGGTGTGAATGTGGTTGGGTATTGCATAGCATAGTCTAGGTGGAACTCTCTTATACACATCTAGATGTGTATAAGAGACAGAACCCGTAGCCTACCCTGAATTTTGTCCACTCAGTATGAGACTTCGAGTTTATGACTCATTTAACTTTATGTTTCCGCTGGCCTTTTCTTACCCGCTCAAGAGATTTGACCCTGTGGGCATGATTTTATTTAATTAATGTCTAAGTTGTTACTCAACTACTAAAAGGGAGAAAATGATAATTCTTGTAATTTTTATGCAGGTTCCACAGCTAAGCCTGATGAAATGTATCGGATTATTGAGCATTTTGCTCTTGGTCGTAGAAGGATTGAGCTTTTTGGGGAAGACCACAACATCCGCTCAGGATGGCTAACAGTTGGAAAGGGACTGTCTTCGTCAAACTTTAATACTGAGGTGAAGTTCTTTAAGAATAGGACCCAATTTCGGATTTTCTTCTTTGTACCATGTTTGGCTACCACACATGACCGAAAAGAACGAACAGGGAAGATGAAGGGAGGGAAAGCAAATGGAGGAGAGGCAATTCAGTTCAAATTTCAATATAAGAAGAATTGGTTTTGCTATGAMGAGAAGGAAAATGATTTCTCCAATTCYATTTTCTTTCTTCCCTTTTCAACTTATCCAAATAAGCATATATGAAAGAATCCCTCACTCTTCCTCCAAGTCCTTCTGTTAGRGATGGATTAGAAATTAATGCGGATGATTTTCTGCAAAGAAGCTGTCATTCTTCTTGTTTCAGAGTTAATGTTTCTCACATTAATAAGTAAACAATATAAGAACCACAGAAAGTTGTTTGGTCAGTATTAATTCTCAAGTAGTCAAGTGTCTTGTTGTGRCTGCATTAATGTCAAGTGTCGACAAGTATGATTATGTGATCTTTGGAGGATCAACTCTAAACTATCAATTTGTTTGGAAGGTGTGAATGTGGTTGGGTATTGCATAGCRTAGTCTAGGTGGAWYACAGTTCTCATTGTTGTTCGGTGTCTTTAGTGGTATGGGTAGTAATTTTAAATAGCAATTGTGAGTTAGTCGGCACAGGGATAGAAGAGKTTGGAGAAAAAAAAATCAGTTCTGGTTGTAGTGTGAAGGTTATGTGCTTCTTTCATGCAATGTACTGAGTGAAATTATGGGTTCTTTTTACAGGCATATACAAGGACCTTTTCTGACAAGGAAGGGAAAGTATGGCAAGGAGGGGGAGGTCGAAATCCACCACCAGATGCACCTCATCTTGTTCAGACAACACCTGAAATAGAGTCACTTCGGCCCAAGTCACCTATGAAGAATCAGCAGCAAATGCAGCAACAGCAATCTAACTCCATTTCTCTTACAACTGCAAATTCCGGCAGTAGAAGAGCCACAGGAAATTCTCCACAAAACCCGGCAGGATTTAGYCTCAATCAGGAAGCTTCTAGTTCAAATCATCCAGGACCATGGGCTCCCCCAATGGAGGGTTTTAAAGGTCCTAACGAGAATGTTTTTGACATGTATGGTTATAACATGCATCCAATGCCACCAAATGCGGAATTCCTTGATTTTGAAGCTCAGAGGATGTTAAATATGTTGTGAATTTGAAGAGGCTCCTTTATTAATAGCAAAGGTGCAAAACATTGCTTGCTTGCTGATAAGCAGGATATGATGAATTCACGTTAAATGAGTAATCAGTGAACCTGGAAGTGAAGGCTCGGTGTTGTTGTATTCATAATAGCTGTTAGAGACGCGTGCTTTCATGTCAGGACTGGAATAGCATGGTCAAAAGAGAATAACRAGAGCAGAGGAGTAATGTCTTGTATATAAGATGGGTTAAGAGAGGTTGCTGAAGGTGGTCGATTTAACAGCGCAGTTATGAGCTGCAAATTTCACTGCACAATGGATGGCAAAAGSTGAACAACGGGTGTAGGATTGGGGCAGCTTGGCCAAATAATCAGAAGTGCCCTGGTGATATGAAAGGTCTCAATTTATTTTCAATGTGAAATCCTGATAATCCTGTTTTTCACTGAGCAAATGTAAGAAACTGCAATGTGTTCCTCATGTGTAACATTACAATTGCCAATTTTGCTTTGAATTTCGTTTATCGTAAAGTTTCTTTATAACCATGTAGTCTAACACCCGGTTACAGTGATGGCTGGACCTTAACAATTTTGCCACCGGACAAAAAAACAAGTTGCACCTTCTGAATTTTCTTTTCCTCTTCGAGGGACCCGAGACGTTTAATGTCTTGTTACCTATAACTACATTCATTCTCTTTACCTGTAGATTATTTTTTGATAAGTAGGTATTTAGACAATCTTATACCTAATGTGAATCTTCTTTTTGTGATGTTGCCATATTTAGCAACTCTAAAAGAATATCCAGCCATTGGCATTCGAATTTAGTTTCTTAAAACAGCAAGTATTTCCATTTTGAAGGAATGATAAAAGGACACTCTAGTATTTGTGTAGACACTCTCAGCATAATCGTTATAGACAACAGTTTCTGATGCCATTCACATAAAAAAGAAATGTCGGATATTCACTTTTTGCCAATTACGATATTCTATATCGGATTATGGAGTTTGAGATCTGGAGTTGAGCTTGTAAAATTTGAGATGTTGGATAGACTTTATATTACTTATTTACTTAAATTAAGTTTTAAACTTTGTTACTGTAGAATCTAATATTAGCTATATCTATAGAGTTTAAATTTAAAGGATCCAAACCCGAGATCATGAGGATGATTAATCAATAGCCAAAACCTTTGTTTAGTCATAGGAAACTAGGAATTATTAGTTAGAGTCATGAGCCTTTGTGAAGTATTCCGAAACAACTGCAAAATAACTTTACCAATTTTCTATGCTCATGACATGAGCCCTTTCTGAGAGAGGAGAGTATGAAAACATACTACTGTATCAAAAATATTAAAAAATTGTACAGGATATAATATAGATAGTAATTTTTTTCGGATAGATATTATATTAGTAAAAATGAACACGAATTAACATTCTTACAATCTTGAAAAATAGAAAAATAATTAGCAGTTAGGTTTTGCAGTATGTTAGACTGTTGCCTTAACCATAGTACCACAAAATACAAAACCAATACCAACTTCAAAATATATAATTTGAAAAAATTCTATTGACCCTTTGATAGATTTCATATAAAAAAAATACACCAAGATCCTAATTTCCCTATTAATCTGAAACAACATTAGACACCAAACCATTAAATTCACTACCCATTATTACAAACAAAGACTCCAAAAGTCAACTAAAATGACTAAGCAAACCAACATCACTTCACCAATTTATAAGATATTGATTTGATCCATAATTTGTCTAAACCATTTGTCCCTGTCACACTCAAGATTCAATCTCAACATCAACAAATAACATCCAATGTAGAATCAAACTTAATAATAAATAATTTTATACAAAATGAAATAGAAAGCTTTATTAGCATCAGTTAATTTTGATTGTCTAGACAAAATTAAAACCACCTCACCATCCTTAGGAAGTTCTTATTCCCTCTCCAAATTGTCCATGCATCAACCCCCAAACTAATCTCTCCACATAATCTCCCATTTCCTTCCCCCTTCTCGAGGACAAGTAAAACCAATCCCGTCGAACCGGTTGTGTCGAACCACTACGCACCCGCTCGGCCTGTACCAACCCGGGAAAATTTCCCGAATTTTTCTTGGGTCGTAAATTTGAAACCTGGCGAGCTGCCTACGCACGCAGTTTCTCGATCCTTGTACTGAAAGACTTGGGATGTCTTCCGCATTCCTGTTCCTCCTTATGATTTCCGCTGCTCGTGCGCCCGATCGCCCCTTGATACATGCCGGCGGTGACTCCGGCGAACTGTGCGAGAGTAGTCCGGCGGCTATCCGGTAAAGATGCCTGAATAAGGTTGCCGACAGTAGACTTTCCCGGCTATATGTGGTCCACCCTCCTCCGCAATCGGCGAGATGTGTTAGACATGGGCTCCCCGTTTTGAGTCCACGCGCCACCTAATGGACCCCCAAAGTGAGGATAGACTGGAAGGATGGTAAGATAGGCGGGCCCCGAGGCCAGGGTGCCACTTGGTGGGGCCAGCCGCAGTATATGTTGAAGGCCGCCTAATTTTCTTCAATCGTGGCAGCCGGAATCGAAACAGCTTCTCGCGCAGCTTCGCCGGTGCGAGTTTATGAGTCCTCTTGCGACGGCGGCTTGAGGAATTGTCAAGCTACCGCGTCCAGAGCGCGCGCTTTAGTCGTCAGAAATGGCGGGAGAAGATGAGTGGCCTGCAAATTTCGGGCCCTGAATTATTGAAGTGCCACGTGGATACCCATTCTAGTTACAGCGTCGTTAAGATGCGCAGCGAACTTGCCAGCCCATCTCAAGGCTTTGGTAGCTGTTTTTAACAAAAAATCATGAAAACAAAACAATTAACCCAAGTTAATAAAAGTGAATTTAATTTCCAAAAAAAAAATGAATAGTATATACGACAAATAAACGCATACAAATGAATAATTATCTCACGACTAATAGCAAATTGCTACATTTATACAAAATGAAATTATAAAAACTGGCAAGTGAAAAATCAAATAGGCATCGAAAATGAAAATTTTATACTATATTCTATCTTTAGGTAATCAGTCATACCATGTAATTTTGGCATTTCATCAGTTCCTTTTGGTTTATGTACTTCTTACTCATCACATTAACAATAATGTAGGTTGGATAATCGTAGATCGGAAAATTATATTCAATCGAACAATTACTTCATAATCCGAAAATATTCGTTCAAAAACATAATTTAATCATACTCTATATAAACTCACTATATATATTCGTTTCGATCTAATACGAAGTATGAAAACATATTTAAAAATGTTCTACATCTCTTGAAAGTGGGTGGATTAGTGATTAGGCCTACTACACAGACAAAGTTCTAACTATATTCACTCTTAAAATCCAAAAAAAAAAAATAGATTTTTTACATTGAATACAATATTTAGTGTCATGGTATAATTGAATGAATTAAATAAGGAAAAATCCAAATGGTGGACTTAGGATGATCCAGACATCAAATACTCCATTATCCATAATTGAACATTCGTTCACTACCAAAATAAAAAATAAGGTCAATGAATCAAAAAAGACTGCTCAAAAGTTTAATGAGAGACTTGAAACATGTTCCCAAGTTTAAGTTAGTGAAAGAATGTGATAAGTGCAATTTTTGACAAAGATAGTGTGAGTTTAAGAGACTACTCAAACAATAACTACTCTAAACTCAGAAAACATAACAAAAACTACGTTGTACATCACGAGTAGTTATACATTTAAGTCCCCTTTCAGAGTATTCATGATACATAATCCAAGAGTGGATTTAACAACATAGACGATCGACTATTTTATCTCCATAGTTCGTTGTTAAATTTTGACCGATGTTTGTGTAATGTACAATAAAAATTTGAAAACAAATCTTATTCACAACATAGCGTTTTAGTGACTGCTTCAAAACAAATCCACTATGAAAATTTTAGATTCGTGGGTGATTTTAAAATATGTCCATTTATATTATTTAAAGTCTTTTATGTATTACGACGTTGATTACAAATCCTAAACAAGCTCAATCCATACCTTAATTTTCAAGAAGAAAACGCATAGTTTATTAGTGAAAAAAGGAATCACTAATACAAATTAAATATTGTGAAACAATATATTCTGAAACAAATATTAGCAAATTTAGAGAAGTGAAAGTGTGAAGACATATGAATATATGATCTTAATAGACACGCTTAAGTATCAACGACCAAACAATATCTTGTGACACAAAATTTTTTTTTTTTAAAAAAAAAATAAAATCTATCCAATGCGGTGAATTTGACCCACTGAAATTCACATGGCACAGCTAACTTCAGCTCTTTATTCAAACAAAATGCCTTTCTCTACTTTTTTTAGTCCACTCCATTTTTTCTAATTACAATTTATTAAGTAAGACCTTATTCAAACTTATTCATTTGTCAACCACCCACAGTAATTGGTCAATATAGATTTTCAATGCTAAATAAACTAAAATCAATTTCTAATTAATCAACTTCAAATCCCACTTAAACATGTACAATTATGTAGAGTAATATAGACCAGAATCGAATTAACTAGAAATTCGGATATTCCACCGAAAAATCGACACTAACAACCCTGGAACAAACAATTTGAATCGTAAGATAACGACATTACCTGAATAGCCAAGAGGGACTTTAGCCCCTCTAGGTAGACACCAATTTAAATGGCAGCAAATCCTTTCATAACACAATATCTTCTTTGAAGACCAAATCACAACACTAACTCATACCATGTATCATTATCATCAACAATTGCATCCAAAACACTCAACACCTTCCATTCATCAATCATACTATGACCTAAACACACCATCATCAGCTCTCCCTTAACTACCAGCCAAATTGCTAGAAATCTTCCAACACAACACTCAAACCATCCCTTCAAATTCTTACCTACTTCTCCAAATCACCCCCCCTTTTCTTGTAAATGAGCAACTTTTGGGTGTTAGAAGAAACCCAAGTAAGGAAGATCAAATGTTACAAGTTTGAACACTCTTCCCCTTCTTGCTAGTTGCTTCTTGCGAGTTGAATATCGCAATGTTTTGGTGATTTTCACCTTAATGACTGAATTCTAATTCTCTCTTTCAACCCCATTTCTTCTTTTCATCAACACATTCTCTTAACATTAAAACAATCCCATTTCTTTCTTTGGAGCTAATCCCATTTAACATTTTTTCTTTAAATGAATTTAACAAATTAAAAAAATACAAATGAGATAATTGAGGAATGGATTGTTGATTGAAGTGGATAATGACAAGAAATTGGTTTAAACATGGGAATGAATTTTATAATAGAATATGAAAATGCTTTATGGGCTAATGGGTGGCATTAATGAAAAGATCACAGGTTACCTGTACAAATTTCAATTTTCTACTTCTACCTATCTCTCTTTTTTTGGAGGGTTTTTTGGGAAATTTTCCTTTAGCTTCACATTGCTCTTTTGTTTGCTTTTGCCTTTAACCCTTTTTACTGTGCTTTACCATATTTTGTAACAAGGGCCAATGATGAAGAATTTAAAACTCATAGTAGACTCTACTCCTTTGAAGCTGTAAAAGGGGGGGGAAAAAACTCTCTACCTTAAATAACCCAATATTTGAAATAAAACCTTCGATGGATCCTTTGTAATTTAATGGCATCGCATGACTTCTCAGTAATATTTCAAAGGATAGGTTAATGTAAGATAAAATATGATTTCACTATCGGGACTATTCGTTTTTTGTTTAACATTTTATGGAGGGAAATATTTTACATGTGTCAAAGTATAGTTAATTGTACTTTTGAATAATAGACTTACTTGTTCATATTTCAAGTGGGACGCTTATCAATCCTTGGCCCATTTTTTTATATCATGGAAAAATGGTCTCACCAAAAACATTGCCACATTGACTGATAAAATATTCACATCCTTTTATCCTTTTACTTTTAGAAGCTTTTTCATTACTATAAATAACAAGAATTATCGTAACTTTCTCACCTTTTACTTAAACTCTCTCTATTCCTCTCGTCTTCATATCAACTCCTAAATACCAGCTCAAGTTATGATACAAGCAAAAGAAAAAAAAACAAGTAAAATTGAGTTAAATTTAATTAAGCTCAACGAAAAAAACCAAGATTGATCGTGTTATGAAAACAAGCCATTATACATAAGCATGACTTGACTTATAGTGTGGACACTACTACACTAGTATTGACATAAAGAACTGAGATGTGAATTGACAATAAACCTGTGTGAAAAATTATGACAAAACCAATGATGACAAATGGTGTGATTATAAGTTGAAATCTTTTGAGCCATGCCAATTCAAACAACCCATGGTATGATATGGAAGCCATGAAGTTGGAGATGTTGAGATAAGACTTGAACAAAGTTAAAGTAACACCATAACTCCAACCAACATTGGAGTGCTAATTTACTACTACGCCCATATGTATTAATGAGTGTGTGTGAGATTAATAATTTATGGGGCTCCGCATCACTCGTATTCTTAGTCCCATCATTTTCATATCTGTTTATCTCTCTTATTGGTCATCCAGCTTTTGGCCCATCTTGAGTTCCAAATCTTCCCCACTAATTGGCGTGTGATATTTTTATGGGCCTCCCGTTTAATTGTTTCCAAAATGTCACCACTCGCACCATCATACATCCATTACAACAATAATCTAATCTAATTATATATACTAAAGCAATCCCCACCCCTTCATATATTCCCTCCCAAATTTTCCTTTCATCCTTCACCTTATTATTATTTATACTGCACTATAAAGCACGCGATTGCTAAAGTCACCGTAATACACTCATCAGATATAAACGGACAACCTACTCAAAATGATCTACAAACTACGATAAGATCGCGACACCAATCATATCAATAACGGTAACTATACATTACAAAAAATTAACACACTAATCTAATCATCAAAATTGCAAAAACAACATAGATCAAAACACTCACAATACGCATTACAATCACACAAATCTACTCCCAATATCCTTCAATATACACATCGGTAAAAATCAATAACACCAGCTGCGTTCAATTTAAAAAATTTATTTAAACAAATTTACATTAGAAAAAATTCATGTAATTGGATTACAGTATTCGATAATTAACAATGACGGTGAGTATTAGATTGTCCAAATTTTGATGTAATTTTTCCTTTCAATGAATCTTCGCAAGAGATTAAATGATTTAATTCATGTGGACATACAAAAGTAATAGTAAAATACAGAATAATTAATAAATATTCATTCAATATGTTTCAAACATACTGTCTAATGCAATGATACTTATCATGTGAAAATTTTCAAGTCTATCTAGTGTAATAACTGTATTTAGTTGAATTTTCATACAATAATAACTTATTTCAAATTTTGCAATTTAAGTTATTCAATGAAATAAATTAGTATGTAATTAATGATTTTAATGTTTAATTTTTACACTAAGTAATGAAGCTTCCTTTTTTGATTCATGGAAAAAATTAGTTAATATACAACTTTAATCTAGTAGGATGTAAGCAAAAAAAGAGAGAATTATATTTTTAATTAAGGGCAATTAGTCCTTTTACATCCATTAAGCTATTAGTCTTTAAATAAGGGGAAACATCTCCCCACTGGCTATATTAATAAAGATATTTATATTATTTTGCATAAAAATTATAAGAAAACATTTAATTTAAAGGTTAATAATTGTACTTTGGATAAAACTTTAAACATTATTAATTGTATACACATATAATCCTATTTATTATCACAAATAAACATATTATGAAATAATCACATTTAAAAAATAAGTTTTGAGTTTATTACGTTTTCGTATTCTATTATACTTAATAATGGTTTACCTACATTTGTTTACGTGTCATTTTCCTATTTTTTCTCTACTTTTAAATTTTCTTTCCTTATGTTTTATATATTTATATGTTATTAAATGATAAAGCATGACTTGTATGTGTAATTGTAATTATATTGAATTTCTTTAAATAACTTGTATGATTTTGTTGTTAGAAATAATTTGAAGTTTTTGGATGAAATAAAATTTGTAGTTTGATCATTAGAAATTAAAGATAGTTATTATGTATTAAAAAAGTGTTAACCTGAAGTAATTATCCGGGTAAAATACTTAATTTATTTTAAAAAGACGAGCATTTGCTCGGTTATCTATAAGATTACTACGGAGTGACGTGACGGATAATTCAGTAGTTAGGTTCCTTCCATCCAATCTATAAGACCTTAGAATCTGAAACTCATTCTTCCTTTGTGACTTTCCAAACACAAAAAAATTAAAGATACACTATACTTCATCCGATTCATATACTTGCAATGCTTTCTTCATCTGATGTTTCGCCTTATTGCCCTTATTTACATTACAATATCACATGGGTCATACCCTTCTGTTCCTTATCTCATTCTCTTTAATTCCATATATAACCACAATATTGCGACTAATATGGACGAAGACATAAAAAATATATACAGTGTAATTACAGAGATATTATTTTTGTTCAATCACTTAAAGGTTATTAGTATTTAGTAAAGAAAAACTGTCAACACCACTCAAATTTAGTAATATTTTATTAGGTCGCCTTGATATGGGTTATGTATAAAGGTCGATAAAAGTAAAACTTAATAAACTAAGTATTTAGAAGTAAAATTAAAAGAATGAAGTAGGTGGAGAGGATAATGTCGAATTCTTTACCCAAATTCATGATTGTTTTCTATGAATATTGATTGGTTGGAATTTGGATTATCGAATATTTTAAGTGTATTATTGTTCTGCGCTTCTTAATGACTTAATAGTGATCGTGTCGTGCTTTTACAAAGCTTGCATTTATGATGAGGCTATAAAAGATGACCCATGGCCATATCTACTCACGTGACAAACTGACAATGTACTTGCATATAACTTTGTCATGTCATGTCACTCAGTTTTCATGTTCAAAAAATAGGTAAAACATATGCCAAGTCCAACCTACTTGGTACTTGCCAATGTCCATATTTGCATAATATCATGTTGAATTGTGTCGCATCGATGCACGAGCTTTAAAAGTATTAATTACCAGTAACTTGGGCAGCATGCCATGGCTAACACTGCAAACTTGTACTTGTAATTATTAAAACTCGAAGGAATTTAGTTACAGTTGCTACTTGTAGTTCTCAGATTTGCAAAATTACTACTGTATTTATAAAAACAATAATTAGTTTTATAAACAATAAAGTACCAAATTAAATTGAAGAAAGTAGCTGTGATACGTTGCAAACTTGCAATAATGGAAGGCTAGTCGTTAGTAGATATTACAACAAAACTATGAATAATGTAATAAATATATTTACACAAAATGGTGAAAAAAAAAAAACAATATATACGAAATACAACATATATACAAGAATATAACATTTTTTGGTATCATCTTGAATGCAAATCTATTTTCTTTTACCACTAAATTTCTAGCTCTATTAATGGTTCATAAAACAAAGATATAGTGTTCTTCAATTTCATCTAGTTGATAACAAATTAGAGCTTTATTCTGAGTTGGGCGCTATTTCTTCACCGGCTTGAGCTTGAGGTGTCATTAGCTCGGTTCATCCAAAACAAAACCATGGTCGAAGTTGTCCAACTCATCATCGGTCAGCCACAAGCCGGCTATTTGTATCCAAATCCCTATTCAATATATACATTCCTTTGGACACGTCTGCGAGCTGACCCACACTATGCTAGTTTGTTTTGTAGAAGCCGGCCATTGGTAAGCAATATGATGCCCGTACGCCGATCCATGCTAAAAATGATCAAAACAATAATCGTAATCGAAGTTGTTAAAACCACTCGAAATATAGCCGAGCCAACTTTTTAAGCACGTAGCACGTGAAGCTTGGCTTTGACCTTGTTACGACGCGATTCAGCCGTTTAAGTAACTCGGTACAACTAGACTTCACAACTTGAAATCGAGTTAAAGAGAACGAGACTTTCGAATAAGGTCTCATAGATTTAATATCACCAACTGCATCAAAACTCTTTGACGGTTAAAGTTTTAAGCCGAGAAAATTCAAAGAGTTTAAATATTTTTAGCGACTTATACTTAATACGCAATTGTCGGTCCCTCAGCAATTGACCACACAAAATGGAGGCATAGCAGTATGACAAAGTAACTAGAAAAAGAGATATTACTTCTGGTTTGATTGGATAAGGATAATACTTTATGGTAGGTTGATCAGCTCTAAAGATGCTTCAACGAAGATTCTGTAAAAAAAGCCAGATGCTGACGTGGGCCCCAAAGATCCCCACGTGACAGAATCGTTGTGTGTTAGAGTATAACACGTCCCAAAATTCTTGTATGATTCATTCGAATGCATTGCATATCTTCTCTTACATCCACATTGGAATTAGCGAGGCTGAGTCATTAGACCTTGAAGCTGCATTACTATCAACGATCGTCAAACAAAATTAAGTTACGCTCATAAATAATCTAGTTTAAGTAATATTAAATATGAAGAGAACTTAGGAAGGAAAATAAATTTGAGGGAAAAAACGACAAACAAAGTACATGCACGATCTTATCTTTAAGAAAATAAAAAATGATACGCGCTCTCACCATTCGTGATACATTATTGCACGGCTCTTGACGATTCATTTCTTAAAACACTGCAATGGTGTATGCTTAAATGAAAGTAGACGAGTGCGGAATTTAGTCACCCACCACTTTAGTGTACTGTGATCCTACCTCAATTTTAGATTTTCGCGTAAAATATTGAAATGATATTTTAAAGATATTCCAAAATGTATTTAATATTGATCTTCAACTAAAAAAGTGTAAATCGTGCATATCTCTACGGATTTTTAAAAATATCTCTTACACTTATTTTTTTTCTTGTCCATTTATGTTAGTGCATTATCAAATAAGCAAAATATAAAATAACGTTGAATACTCTAAAAATACCTAAACGGAAAAACGACAATTGATGTTCCGCATCTGCACATTTACCTCCAACTCCACACTCTCTCAAAAAAAAGTATTAAATAAGACAATACAGTTTTATGAAAAAAAAATAAAGCAGATTGATTTCGAAGAGTGCGGAAGTTCAGTTCCCATAAACATTTCTACACACTCTCCATGACAGATGTGTCACTCGTCAGTGAGCCTTACATGAGATTGTAAGGGATTTGTTCCCATTGAATATAACTTTTTGCATGATTAGTTAGTTGAAGACTTGATGTCAGATTAAACTCAGTAGATCAAGGAGACAGCATGAAAGAGATGTGAATTTATAACAACAACACCAAAAGAAGCAACACCAATAACAATAACCCATGAATGCCATTTAACTAACTACCAACTACCTCATCTGTAAGATGTAACTTAGGCCAATGATTTTTTGCAAAATTCTTATATATTAAAACAGAGTAAAACCAGCTTCTACTCTTCTCAATTATCGAACATAACCGAAAGTAGAAACTGTTTTTACATCCTATTCAATTCCCACATCTACCTATAATTACTGTACAAGTAGTGAAACAAGAAAAAAATTGACTCTATATCCCGAGGGTCGATTTATTTCAGTTTATTTTTCATTTTAGTACTAGTTAATTTTATTTACTTTAGTTCAGTTCCTAACTTAATTTCCTTCTTTCCGTCCAATTGTTTTCAGGTAAAGTAAATGAATCATCAGTAATTTTGAATAGAAACACAACCGTAAGGAAATGTTAGTTTAGACACCAGAGGAATGTAACCTGGGTAGAGTYAGGCAAATTTTGCTAGCCCTATCGCRATTCCTACCTCATTTTTTCATCTCATTTCCGTTTTAGGTCATGATTTCATTTCCATTCGAATCCCACTAAATTATGATAAAAAAAAAAGTTGCATGGACTTTACTTCATTTTAAAAGTGAGGATGAGGTGGGGATAGGGCACGGTTGGGCAGGGATCGGATGAAATAGACAGGTCATAAAATTCATCCCTGTCCCATCACATGTGAGGCGGTGACAGATATAGATTTCTTCCCATTCTCACTAGTCACTACCAATCAAGTCAAGGTCCAAATTTACAAAATATATATTTTCTTTGTAACGAAATAGGTTTTAAACTTTAATAAAATATATAAAGTATATTTCAAATTTATACTTCGTATGTGTATAATAAGCATTGATATAAACGAAGACTAAATTAATCATAACCCGACAAATGCAACACCACAATGGCATTGRGTAAAATTAATGAAGGCATACTTTTTAAATTAATAAGATACAAAGTATACATTCAAGTCAATTTTTTATT